>JARQOD010010223.1:0-28155 GCA_033576555.1 Oophaga sylvatica | reverse complement strand
GACTGTGAATAATCAGATATTACAGGAGGATAAGTGACTGTGGAATAATCAGGTTTACAGGAGGATAAGTGACTGTAGAATAATCAGATATTACAGGAGGATAAGTGACTGTAGAATAATCAGATATTACAGGAGGATAAGTGACTGTAGAATAATCAGATATTACAGGAGGATAAGTGACTGTAGAATAACAGATTTACAGGAGGATAAGTGACTGAAGAATAATCAGATATTACAGGAGGATAAGTGACTGTAGAATAATCAGATGTTACAGGAGGATAAGTGACTGTAGAATAATCAGATATTACAGGAGGATAAGTGACTGTAGAATAATCAGATATTACAGGAGGATAAGTGACTGTAGAATAATCAGATATTACAGAAGGATAAGTGACTGTAGAATAATCAGATATTACAGGAGGATAAGTGACTGTAGAATAATCAGATGTTACAGGAGGATAAGTGACTGTAGAATAATCAGATATTACAGGAGGATAAGTGACTGTAGAATAATCAGATGTTACAGGAGGATAAGTGACTGTAGAATAATCAGATATTACAGGAGGATAAGTGACTGTAGAATAATCAGATATTACAGGAGGATAAGTGACTGTGGAATAATCAGGTATTACAGGAGGATAAGTGACTGTAGAATAATCAGATATTACAGGAGGATAAGTGACTGTAGAATAATCAGATATTACAGGAGGATAAGTGACTGTAGAATAATCAGATATTACAGGAGGATAAGTGACTGTAGAATAATCAGATATTACAGGAGGATAAGTGACTGTAGAATAATCAGATATTACAGGAGGATAAGTGACTGTAGAATAATCAGGTATTACAGAGGATAAGTGACTGTAGAATAATCAGATATTACAGGAGGATAAGTGACTGTAGAATAATCAGATGTTACAGAAGGATAAGTGACTGTAGAATAATCAGATGTTACAGGAGGATAAGTGACTGTAGAATAATCAGATATTACAGGAGGATAAGTGACTGTAGAATAATCAGATATTACAGGAGGATAAGTGACTGTAGAATAATCAGATGTTACAGGAGGATAAGTGACTGTAGAATAATCAGATATTACAGGAGGATAAGTGACTGTAGAATAATCAGATATTACAGGAGGATAAGTGACTGTAGAATAATCAGATATTACAGGAGGATAAGTGACTGTAGAATAATCAGATATTACAGGAGGATAAGTGACTGTAGAATAACAGGTATTACAGGAAGATAAGTGACTGTAGAATAATCAGGTATTACAGGAAGATAAGTGACTGTAGAATAATCAGATATTACAGGAGGATAAGTGACTGTAGAATAATCAGATATTACAGGAGGATAAGTGACTGTAAAATAATCAGATATTACAGGAGGATAAGTGACTGTAGAATAATCAGGTATTACAGGAGGATAAGTGACTGTAGAATAATCAGATATTACAGGAGGATAAGTGACTGTAGAATAATCAGATATTACAGGAGGATAAGTGACTGTAGAATAATCAGGTATTACAGGAGGATAAGTGACTGTAGAATAATCAGATATTACAGGAGGATAAGTGACTGTAGAATAATCAGATATTACAGGAGGATAAGTGACTGTAGAATAATCAGATATTACAGGAGGATAAGTGACTGTAGAATAATCAGATATTACAGGAGGATAAGTGACTGTAGAATAATCAGATGTTACAGGAGGATAAGTGACTGTAGAATAATCAGATGTTACAGGAGGATAAGTGACTGTAGAATAATCAGATATTACAGGAGGATAAGTGACTGTAGAATAATCAGATATTACAGGAGGATAAGTGACTGTAGAATAATCAGATATTACAGGAGGATAAGTGACTGTAGAATAATCAGATGTTACAGGAGGATAAGTGACTGTAGAATAATCAGATATTACAGGAGGATAAGTGACTGTAGAATAATCAGATATTACAGGAGGATAAGTGACTGTAGAATAATCAGATATTACAGGAGGATAAGTGACTGAAGAATAATCAGGTATTACAGGAGGATAAGTGACTGTAGAATAATCAGATATTACAGGAGGATAAGTGACTGTAGAATAATCAGATGTTACAGGAGGATAAGTGACTGTAGAATAATCAGGTATTACAGGAGGATAAGTGACTGTAGAATAATCAATATTACAGGAGATAAGTGACTGTAGAATAATCAATATTACAGGAGGATAAGTGACTGTAGAATAATCAGATATTACAGGAGGATAAGTGACTGTAGAATAGTCAGATATTACAGGAGGATAAGTGACTGTAGAATAATCAGATATTACAGGAGGATAAGTGACTGTAGAATAATCAGATATTACAGGAGGATAAGTGACTGAAGAATAATCAGGTATTACAGGAGGATAAGTGACTGTAGAATAATCAGATATTACAGGAGGATAAGTGACTGTAGAATAATCAGATATTACAGGAGGATAAGTGACTGTAGAATAATCAGATATTACAGGAGGATAAGTGACTGTAGAATAGTCAGATATTACAGGAGGATAAGTGACTGAAGAATAATCAGGTATTACAGGAGGATAAGTGACTGTAGAATAATCAGATATTACAGGAGGATAAGTGACTGTAGAATAATCAGATCTTACAGGAGGATAAGTGACTGTAGAATAATCAGATATTACAGGAGGATAAGTGACTGTAGTGTGTCGACCCGCCACCACAATTGTGGGTTACCAGGGCAATGGGGTACTCAGAGCCGAGCCCGTAGAAGTCTATGGGGATTGTCACAGGTAGCTGTGGCTCGGTCTGTGGCCCTGGCGGTCTGGCGTTTGTTGGGGATATATTTACAGGGGATAGGTTTATATACAGTTCGTGACGCCACCTGTAGTATTCTGGTAATTTGTACCAGCGCTGCTATAGATCTCTGAGGGGATGGTGATGCAGCTAGATGTCGGGTCCCCTACAGGTTGAACTCTTCCCTCAGGTCGGTAGTTAGGTAGGGATTGTGCAGGCATGCAATAATAACTCAGTCTCACACGGTCAGCGTCTTTCCATACCTTTACTTGCAAGATGGTAAGGCAGGTCCCAGGGAGGCTGATGGGGTTGATGGAGGATGAGCTTTGAGGCAACAGCTAAGCAAGTTAGGGGCCTCCTTTACTGTCCAATGAAGATGAGTACGACCAGCCTGAAGCGTAGTCCCCTCTATGATTCCAGCTTATCCAAAGCTGTGCTTCCCAGTCAATTTAGTGTTAGGAGCCTTTCTATGAGGGAGCTGAATTCTTATTTTGTCCTGCAGAGACTCAAAGTCTTCACTCCCCCTGACCCAGTTACGTACTGACTATAAGGGGCTTGTTTGCCGCGACCTAGGGTCCGGTAAATCTCTGGTTTTCTCTTCACTATGCTTGTAGCTAATAGTGATCCTTCGGTCCCCAGTAACCGGTAGCAATGTGCAGGACTTTTCCAAGCCAAACGCACTTTTCCAATAATCTTCCTTCCACTTTGCCCTTCGATTTGCTCGACTCTTAATAGATAGTTCAGTCTTTCTTCCAGTGGGGCACAGCTCTGACTAGACTAAGGTGAATTAGACCACCTGTACCAGCCTCCACGTTCTGAACTGATGACAGGCTCAAACTGGACACGTCTACTCTGTCCAAGGACAGGAAACTGACTGACTAGAATCACTCCCTTCCACACCCCTGCTGGGTGTGTCAGAAGTGTACATGATGTCATGAAGAGACCTTAACTGTTACCTCTCCACTCATCCTCCTGGTATTGTGTACCAGGGCTACACATTCCCCCATGGTAAACGACAGCACTCCCGGGCTGTAAAATATAAAGAGACATTTTTGTTTATGCATGAAAACATTAAACAGTAAACAGTAATTCGTCCCATCCGGGAGGTGAGGATATCTTGAACGTTGCAAACATTAACATTTTATATAGAAATACAAAAGTATTAAATAGCATTCAATAAATATACGGTATACTTGTGAAGGACCCGCACCAAACCTTCAACGTGGGTCCTGGGTGGGCTGCAGGACATCCAAATGCAGACCTCACTCAGTGCCACACCACACGGGTTTTTGGTTCAGAGGTAAGTCAAGGTTTCATGTGAAACCATTAAAAAGGCACTTTAGTGCAACTATTTACAGGATACAGTTTTTGGGCTGGCTCAGTCCTCAGCCTCTGAGTCCATTGTTAAACGAGGACATAATAGGGAAAAACACATTTATATATATAGACTTTTACAATGTTCACATGAATTCGTTATAACTACTGCTGATATCTACTGGGTAACTTCCCTTTGGTGGTTCTCTCTGATCTACGTGGTGTAGTTTCAGGTATATCAAGTTGCGATCTGTCTGCACTGCGTAACGGCAAACTATAGAACTGCCTTAATCTTTCTATGGATCTGGCAAGCGTACTGATGGCTGGGCGGTGTGAGTCAGCTTCACCAAGGGATCCCATAGTATGGGGCGCTGCTTCAGATGATCCATCTTGAGGTTCCACAGGTTGAGGTGTTGCTGGGATGGGTAACTCCTGAGCGGGCTCAACTGGCACCACAGGCACAACTGGAGGTAAAACTTCCTCTTGTGGCTGATAAAACTGCAACACTGGAATTATCACAGCATCTCCCAGTCTAGGCCAATCCGCAGGAAAATCTCCCAGATCTGTGTGTATGACCTCTTCCTTTCTTTCTCCTTGATTGAAGACAGGGTTCTTTTCACAACGCTTTAAGTGTTCTGGACACAACTTCAGATGATCTCTGGACACAGTGATTGTTGTTCTTCCTCCGTCTTTACTGACGACACAAACTTTTCTGTTGTCATATTTAGAATCTTGTATGACGTAGGGTTCTTGCTCCCACTGGTTATCCAGTTTGTGCATCTTCCTTTTTCTTTTTAATACTACCTCTCCAGGCATCAAAGGCTTGGCAGGAGCATTTCGGTTGTAAACATCTTCCTGTTTCTCCCGTGCCTTATTAAGACTTTCCTCTACACAGATTTGTACTCTTCTGTATTGCTCTTGCCGATTGATGTCCCAGTTTTCCACGGCATCGTCTGCCTCCGGTTCTACCACTCCAAGTTCTAAATCCATTGGTAGTTTTCCGGGCCTTGCTCGCATAAGATAAGCTGGAGTGCAGTTAGTTGAGCTTACAGGTATATGATTATAGAAATCAACCAAATCAGGTAGTAAATCCGGCCATCGATTCCTGTCTTCCAACGGTATGGATCTCAACAAGTCAAGGACAATATGGTTCATCTTTTCACAAAGACCGTTGGTTTGAGGGTGATATGGTGTTGTTCTTATTTTCTTGCACCCGTACATGTGACAGAATTCCTTGAATAAATCAGCTTCGAAAGCAGGTCCCTGATCGGTTAATACTTGCTCCGGATACCCATGCGGTCTGCAGAAGCTTGCTTGGAAGGTCTTCGCGGCCGTCACTGCGGTCTGGTCCTTCACTGGAACAACCACCAGGAATCTGGAGTAATGGTCCACCATGGTCAAGGCGTATGAGTATCCAGATCTACTCGGCGACAGTTTGACGTGGTCCAGGGCCACAATCTCCAGGGGACGAGTCGTCCGGATAGGTTGCAGGGGTGCCTTCTGACTACCGTAGTCCTTTCTTCTGAGACCACAGGGTCCACAGTTCCGACACCACCTCTCGATGGAGCTGCGCATCCCTACCCAGTAGAACCGGCATCTCAACAGGGTCTCCAGCTTTCTCCAGCCAAAGTGTCCTGCTTGATCGTGGTATGCTTCCAACACCATTGGGACGTCTGCCTTGGGGACCACGATTTGCCAGACCATTTCATGGGTTCTGGGGTTGACGTATCTTCTGCACAACTTCTCACGGTATAGGAACAACCTGCTTTTCTCGTTCCACAGGAGCTTGGCTGACATAGGTGCATCCTTTTCCAAGGAGGAACCTTCCTGTTTTAACAACTCCTTGATGCGGCTGACCACTGGATCACTGTCCTGAGTCTCTTTCCAGCTGTGATGGGGTAAAGGATTTAATGTTGCACCATACTGCTTTCTGTGAACTCGATGCTCGTGGACTACCCCATTTCGATGGAACGCGGGTAGCTCAATTTCTTCCAGGTCGTCCGATTCTTCTTCCGTATCAGAGTCATGCGGCCTTCGGGACAACGCGTCAGCATTAGCATTCTTTCGACCTGCCCGGTACTTGATAGTAAACTGATAATTGGACAACCGAGCCATCCATCGCTGCTCCATGGCGCCCAGCTTGGCGGTTTCCAGGTGCGTTAACGGGTTGTTGTCTGTGTACGCCGTGAACTTATTGGAGGCCAGATAGTGCTTAAATCTTTCAGTAATGGCCCAGACCAGCGCCAGAAACTCCAGCTTGAAGCTGCTATAATTTTCCGGATTCCTCTCCGTTGGCCTGAGTTTCCTGCTAGCATAAGCGATGACTTTTTCTTGGCCATTCTGCTTCTGACTGAGAACTGCTCCCAACCCTTCATTACTGGCGTCGGTGTACAACAGGAACGGTTGGCTGTAATCAGGATAGGTTAAGATCTCATCACCTGTCAGGATCTCTTTCATCTTTTGGAATGCTTCAGCCTGTTCTTTACCCCAATTAAAGGGAGGGTTTCTGCTCTTTAAAGATTGTCCTACCAGGAGGTCCTGTAAAGGAGCTGCCTTCTTCGTGTAATCTTTCACGAATCTCCTGTAGTAACCCGTTAGTCCCAGGAACTGTCGCACTTCCTTAAGGTTCTTCGGCTCCGGCCACTTCTGGATGGCAGTGACTTTCTCTGGGTCCGGCGCTACTCCTTCTGAACTGACGATGTGCCCCAAGTATTGTACCTTCTGCTTGAGTAGATGGCATTTTGAGGGTTTTAATTTCATCCCGTACCTGGACAGGGACTCGAATACTTCTGCTAGGTGCTTCAGATGGTCCTCATAAGTCTTGGAATACACGATGACGTCGTCTAGGTATAGCAGCACGGTTTCAAAATTGAGATGTCCCAGACAGTTTTCCATCACTCTCTGAAATGTTCCTGGGGCACTACTGAGCCCAAACGGCATTCTGTCGAACTCACAGAGCCCCATTGGGGTGGTGAAAGCCGTTTTCTCACGATCCTCCTCAGCCACAGCCACTTGCCAGTAACCACTAGTCAGATCGAGGGTAGAAAAGTAGTTAGCCGTTTTCAGAGCAGCTAATGATTCCTCTATACGTGGTAACGGATATGCATCCTTGTGTGTTATGCGGTTCACCTGCCTGTAATCCACGCACATTCTCATACTACCATCTTTCTTTTTAACCAGAACTAGAGGGGCTGCCCAGGGCTACAACTATCCCTTATCACCCCAGCTTTCTTCATATCATTCAACATTTCTTTAGCCTTCTGATAATGAGCTGGAGGTATGGGCCTATACCGCTCTTTGATGGGAGGATGACTGCCTGTAGGGATATGATGTTGTACTCCCTTAATTATCCCAAAATCAAGTGGATTTTTGCTAAACACTTGGGCGTACTCTTGCACCACCCGTAATACCCCTTGCTTCTGGTGAGCGGGAGTGGTGTCCGTCCCAACATGGAGTTGCTGACACCATTCCGCCACCTGAGTTGCTGGGTCATTGTCCTCCTCTATTTGACAGGAGTCTAAGGACTCAGCCGGGAGAATAGAATTATTATCAACAGCATGAAGTTTAGCAATGGTTGCATAACGGGGTAAATTTACCTCATCATCTCCCCAATTGAGAAGCCGTACCGGTACTCTTCCATTCACCACTTCTACTACTCCTCTAGCAGTCATAAGTGTAGGTCTATGTTCTGAATGGTGGGGTTCTACTACAGCTTGGTAATTCTGTCCTCTCAGACCTATGGCTGCCCTGCACCAAATGATCATTTCACTCATTGGGGGTATCACAATAGGATCTGAGTCAGTGACCCGTACATTACCAATTTCGCCGTCGGTAAGCTTCGCTTGCTGCTGACACACCAGGGCCCGGATCTCTCTTTGGATTACTCCTTTCTGCCTTGGTCGGGCAATCTCAGCGAGCTGTTGGAGCAAGAACACAACTTCTCCCAAACAATTACCGATAATGTTAGTACCCAAAATTATATTTAAACCGTTCTCCTTATTTACAGTCTTTACTACCAGAAGCCCTTGGTCTTTCAACTCCTCTCTGCCCACCTTTACATCTACACATTTTGTTCCGAGTACTTCTACAGGAAGACCATTAGAAGCATACACAGTAAAGTCAAGGCTCGGAGGTTTAAGACTGTCCATTGACCAGTACTTGGTATATAGAGCATCAGGTATTAGGGTCACTTGGGACCCAGTGTCTAACAATGCTGGAACAGCAATACCATCTAGAATAATAGACAGGTAGGGTCGCCCGCCCACATACCTGCGGTTCCAGTCTAGGGGGCCTGACGGGTATTCTCCTGGGTGTTGGCCCTTGGACCCAGGTTCTGCCCGTTTAAAGGACACTGTGTAGACAGATGACCTTTCCGGTTGCAGCGGTAACAGATGATCTCTCGACGAGGAGGGTGTTGATCAGAGGTTGCTCCTGGGGGTGGCGTTGTCCTCCTCCGGGGGGGCGACGTCTTCTTTCTTCTCCGGTGCATCCACGGAACGTCCTCTGGGCAGTCAGCTAACAAGATCTTCCCTTCCTCTTCTTTCCGCAGCTGTAGGGCACTCATCACAGCGGCCAGATTTTTAGTCAGCTGGCGCACCTCTGAGCGCAGACAGTCCAATTCACTAGGAGGTGTCACCTGCGTTTTGGTTTCTGCCACTAGCGGGGAACAGGGGGTTACTGCCGGTTCCAGAGTGACTTCACCCTGATGATGTTGGGTGGCCACCTCAGGTTTGCCCAGGGGCCGCAGCCCTTTTATTGCCATGTCCTTTAGGGCATCAAAGGTAGCATCCGGATGATCTAAGGACCACCAATTCACAGTTCTGCGTTCCTCTGGGGATCTCAATCCCTGTATAAATTGTTCTTTCAACATTTTATTCTCGTCGATAGCATTTAAATTGTTAATTTGCTTGAGTGCTTTCAGGGCTCCCTGTAGTCGGCAAGCATAGTCCCGGATGCTGTCACCTGGCTGTTGTGAACAGTGATAGAAGGCCATCCGGAGATCCGTTTCTGTGCGGTCTTCAAATATGGCATGTAGCTTAAGGAAGATCGCAGGTACCGACTCCTGATCAACGGTATCCCAAGTCTCCACTTCCCTCTCAGCAGCGCCAGTTAGCTGCCCTATTAGCACAGCAGCTTTTTGTCTCTCAGGCATGGAGTACATTTCTAGGATGCTGCATAACTTCCGCTTGAAGCCTGCTAAAGTGCCTGGCTCACCGCTGTATTGGGGAAGCCATTTCGCCCCAGGCATATATGGGAGCGTTAGTGGCATGATCGGGACTACCGGACTGGGTGCAGGGCCTGCGCCCCCATCTGGCGCTACAATACCAGACGGTGCGGGATTGGGGCCTCCGGCCGGGGCCGCACTGTCAGCCGGTTGTTGTGGCATCTTAGCGCCCCCTTGGTTAAACGGAGCCTACCGGTTTCAGACGCTGCTATCTCACAGGCACCGCAGTGGGAACAGGACCTTCGTCGCAGGCGCTCTGATGTCAGAGCGTTCACTTCCTGTTGCAGGACCTGCCGATGAGTCAGAGCCGGGGGCGTGTCCAAGACTTTGCGCGCTCTTTCAGGTACGCCCACCTTCTTCTCCAACGCCTTAGGGCGCGAATCTGGCGGCAAATATGGCGGTATTTGGCGCCAAACAACAGCAACAGTCTTTTTCGCCAAAACACTCCACAGGCACACAGGGCTCGCAATGCTGCAAGTTTCGGATCCTGTTCGTGACGCCAAGTTTTTGTGTCGACCCGCCACCACAATTGTGGGTTACCAGGGCAATGGGGTACTCAGAGCCGAGCCCGTAGAAGTCTATGGGGATTGTCACAGGTAGCTGTGGCTCGGTCTGTGGCCCTGGCGGTCTGGCGTTTGTTGGGGATATATTTACAGGGATAGGTTTATATACAGTTCGTGACGCCACCTGTAGTATTCTGGTAATTTGTACCAGCGCTGCTATAGATCTCTGAGGGGATGGTGATGCAGCTAGATGTCGGGTCCCCTACAGGTGGGACTCTTCCCTCAGGTCGGTAGTTAGGTAGGGATTGTGCAGGCATGCAATAATAACTCAGTCTCACACGGTCAGCGTCTTTCCATACCTTTACTTGCAAGATGGTAAGGCAGGTCCCAGGGAGGCTGATGGGGTTGATGGAGGATGAGCTTTGAGGCAACAGCTAAGCAAGTTAGGGGCCTCCTTTACTGTCCAATGAAGATGAGTACGACCAGCCTGAAGCGTAGTCCCCTCTATGATTCCAGCTTATCCAAAGCTGTGCTTCCCAGTCAATTTAGTGTTAGGAGCCTTTCTATGAGGGAGCTGAATTCTTATTTTGTCCTGCAGAGACTCAAAGTCTTCACTCCCCCTGACCCCAGTTACGTACTGACTATAAGGGGCTTGTTTGCCGCGACCTAGGGTCCGGTAAATCTCTGGTTTTCTCTTCACTATGCTTGTAGCTAATAGTGATCCTTCGGTCCCCAGTAACCGGTAGCAATGTGCAGGACTTTTCCAAGCCAAACGCACTTTTCCAATAATCTTCCTTCCACTTTGCCCTTCGATTTGCTCGACTCTTAATAGATAGTTCAGTCTTTCTTCCAGTGGGGCACAGCTCTGACTAGACTAAGGTGAATTAGACCACCTGTACCAGCCTCCACGTTCTGAACTGATGACAGGCTCAAACTGGACACGTCTACTCTGTCCAAGGACAGGAAACTGACTGACTAGAATCACTCCCTTCCACACCCCTGCTGGGTGTGTCAGAAGTGTACATGATGTCATGAAGAGACCTTAACTGTTACCTCTCCACTCATCCTCCTGGTATTGTGTACCAGGGCTACACAGTAGAATAATCAGATATTACAGGAGGATAAGTGACTGAAGAATAATCAGGTATTACAGGAGGATAAGTGACTGTAGAATAATCAGATATTACAGGAGGATAAGTGACTGTAGAATAATCAGATATTACAGGAGGATAAGTGACTGTAGAATAATCAGATCTTACAGGAGGATAAGTGACTGTAGAATAATCAGATATTACAGGAGGATAAGTGACTGAAGAATAATCAGGTATTACAGGAGAATAAGTGACTGTAGAATAATCAGATATTACAGGAGGATAAGTGACTGTAGAATAATCAGATGTTACAGGAGGATAAGTGACTAGAATAATCAGATATTACAGGAGGATAAGTGACTGTAGAATAATCAGATATTACAGGAGGATAAGTGACTAGAATAATCAGATATTACAGGAGGATAAGTGACTGTAGAATAATCAGATATTACAGAAGGATAAGTGACTGTAGAATAATCAGATATTACAGGAGGATAAGTGACTGTAGAATAATCAGATCTTACAGGAGGATAAGTGACTGTAGAATAATCAGATATTACAGGAGGATAAGTGACTGAAGAATAATCAGGTATTACAGGAGAATAAGTGACTGTAGAATAATCAGATATTACAGGAGGATAAGTGACTAGAATAATCAGATATTACAGGAGGATAAGTGACTGAAGAATAATCAGATATTACAGGAGGATAAGTGACTGTAGAATAATCAGATATTACAGGAGGATAAGTGACTGTAGAATAATCAGATATTACAGGAGGATAAGTGACTGTAGAATAATCAGATATTACAGGAGGATAAGTGACTGTAGAATAATCAGATATTACAGGAGGATAAGTGACTGTAGAATAATCAGATATTACAGGAGGATAAGTGACTGTAGAATAATCAGATATTACAGGAGGATAAGTGACTGTAGAATAATCAGATATTACAGGAGGATAAGTGACTGTAGAATAATCAGATTTACAGGAGGATAAGTGACTGTAGAATAATCAGATATTACAGGAGGATAAGTGACTGTAGAATAATCAGATTTAAGGAGGATAAGTGACTGTAGAATAATCAGATATTACAGGAGGATAAGTGACTGTAGAATAATCAGATATTACAGGAGGATAAGTGACTGTAGAATAATCAGATTACAGGAGGATAAGTATGACTGTAGAATAATACTAGATATTACAGGAGGATAAGTGACTGTAGAATAATCAGATATTACAGGAGGATAAGTGACTGTAGAATAATCAGATATTACAGGAGGATAAGTGACTGTAGAATAATCAGATAGTTACAGGAGGATAAGTGACTGTAGAATAATCAGATTTACAGGAGGATAAGTGACTGTAGAATAATCAGATATTACAGGAGGATAAGTGACTGTAGAATAATCAGATATTACAGGAGGATAAGTGACTGTAGAATAATCAGATATTACAGGAGGATAAGTGACTGTAGAATAATCAGATGTTACAGGAGGATAAGTGACTGTAGAATAATCAGATATTACAGGAGGATAAGTGACTGTAGAATAATCAGATATTACAGGAGGATAAGTGACTGTAGAATAATCAGATTTACAGGAGGATAAGTGACTGTAGAATAATCAGATATTACAGGAGGATAAGTGACTGTAGAATAATCAGATATTACAGGAGGATAAGTGACTGTAGAATAATCAGATATTACAGGAGGATAAGTGACTGTAGAATAATCAGATATTACAGGAGGATAAGTGACTGTAAATAATCAGATATTACAGGGGATAAGTACTGTAGAATAATCAGATATACGGAGGATAAGTGACTGTAGAATAATCAGATATTACAGGAGATAAGTGACTGTAGAATAATCAGATATTACAGGAGATAAGTGACTGTAGAATAATCAGATATTACAGGAGGATAAGTGACTGTAGAATAATCAGATATTACAGGAGGATAAGTGACTGTAGAATAATCAGATATTACAGGAGGATAAGTGACTGTAGAATAATCAGATATTACAGGAGGATAAGTGACTGTAGAATAATCAGATATTACAGGAGGATAAGTGACTGTAGAATAATCAGATATTACAGGAGGATAAGTGACTGTAGAATAATCAGATTTACAGGAGGATAAGTGACTGTAGAATAATCAGATATTACAGAGATAAGTGACTGTAGAATAATCAGATATTACAGGAGGATAAGTGACTGTAGAATAATCAGATATTACAGGAGGATAAGTGACTGTAGAATAATCAGATATTACAGGAGGATAAGTGACTGTAGAATAATCAGATATTACAGGAGGATAAGTGACTGTAGAATAATCAGATATTACAGGAGGATAAGTGACTGTAAATAATCAGATTTACAGGGGATAGTACTGTAGAATAACGTTACAGGATAATGACTGTAAATAATCAGATATTACAGAGGAAAGTGACTGTAGAATAATCAGTTTACAGAGATAAGTGACTGTAAATAATCAATTTACAGGAGGATAAGTGACTGTAGAATAATCAGATTTACAGAGGATAAGTGACGTAGAATAATCAGATATTACAGGAGGATAAGTGACTGTAAATAATCAGATATAAGGGGATAAGTGACTGTAGAATAATCAGATATACAGGGGATAAGTGACTGTAGAATAACAGTTTACAGGAGATAAGTGACTGTAATAACGATTTACAGAGGATAAGTGACTGTAGAATAACAGATTAAGATAAGTGACTGTAGAATAATCAGATTTACAGAGGATAATGACTGTAAATATCAGATATTACAGAGATAAGTGACTGTAAATATCAATTACAGGGATAATCTAATAACAGATTACAGAGATAAGTGACTGTAAATAATCAGTTTACAGGAGATAATGACTGAGAATAATCAGATATACAGAGGATAAGTACTGTAGAATAATCAATATTACAGAGGATAAGTACTGAGATATCAATTTACAGAGATAATGACTGTAAATAACAATATTACAGGAGGATAAGTGACTGTAGAATAATCAGATTACAGAGGATAAGTGACTGTAGAATAATCAATATACAGAGGATAGTACTGTAGAATATCAGATTTACAGGAGATAATGACTGTAAATAATCAGTTTACAGGAGGATAATGATGTAGAATATAGATATTACGGAGGATAATGACTGTAGAATAATCAGATTTACGAGGATAAGTGACTGTAGAATAATCAGATTACAGGAGGATAAGTGACTGTAGAATAATCGATATTACAGGAGGATAAGTACTGTAGAATAATCAATTTACAGAGATAAGTGACTGTAGAATAATCAGATTTACAGGAGATAATGACTGTAGAATAATCAGATTTACAGGAGATAAGTGACTGTAGATATCAGATTACAGAGATATGACTGTAGAATAATCAGATATTACAGAGGATAAGTGACTGTAGAATATCAATTACAGAGGATAAGTGACTGTAGAATAATCAATTTACAGGAGGATAAGTGACTGTAGAATAATCAGATATTACAGGAGGATAATGACTGTAAATAATCAGATTACAGGAGGATAATGACTGTAGAATAATCAGATATTACAGGAGGATATGATGTAGAATATCAATTCAGGGATAAGTGATGTAGATAATCAGATTTACGGAGGATAAGTGACTGTAGAAAATCAGATATTAAGGAGGATAAGTGACTGTAGAATAATCAGATATTACAGGAGGATAAGTGACTGTAGAATAATCAGATTTACAGGAGGTAAGTGACTGTAGAATAATCAGATTTACAGGGGATAAGTGACTGTAGAATAATCAATTCAGGAGGATAAGTGACTGTAGAATAATCAGATATTACAGGAGGATAAGTGACTGTAGAATAATCAGATATTACAGGAGGATAAGTGACTGTAGAATAATCAGATATTACAGGAGGATAAGTGACTGTAGAATAATCAGTATTACAGGAGCATAAGTGACTGTAGAATAATCAGATATTACAGGAGGATAAGTGACTGTAGAATAATCAGATATTACAGGAGGATAAGTGACTGTAGAATAATCAGATATTACAGGAGGATAAGTGATGTAGAATAATCAGGTATTACAGGAGGATAAGTGACTGTAGAATAATCAGGTATTACAGGAGTATAAGTGACTGTAGAATAATCAGATGTTACAGGAGGATAAGTGACTGTAGAATAATCAGATATTACAGGAGGATAAGTGACTGTAGAATAATCAGATATTACAGGAGGATAAGTGACTGTAGAATAATCAGATATTACAGGAGGATAAGTGACTGTAGAATAATCAGATATTACAGGAGGATAAGTGACTGTAGAATAATCAGATGTTACAGGAGGATAAGTGACTGTAGAATAATCAGATATTACAGGAGGATAAGTGACTGTAGAATAATCAGATGTTACAGGAGGATAAGTGACTGTAGAATAATCAGATATTACAGGAGGATAAGTGACTGTAGAATAATCAGATATTACAGGAGGATAAGTGACTGTAGAATAATCAGATGTTACAGGAGGATAAGTGACTGTAGAATAATCAGATATTACAGGAGGATAAGTGACTGTAGAATAATCAGATGTTACAGGAGGATAAGTGACTGTAGAATAATCAGATATTACAGGAGGATAAGTGACTGTAGAATAATCAGATATTACAGGAGGATAAGTGACTGTAGAATAATCAGATATTACAGGAGGATAAGTGACTGTAGAATAATCAGATATTACAGGAGGATAAGTGACTGTAGAATAATCAGATATTACAGGAGGATAAGTGACTGTAGAATAATCAGATATTACAGGAGGATAAGTGACTGTAGAATAATCAGATGTTACAGGAGGATAAGTTACTGTAGAATAATCAGATATTACAGGAGGATAAGTGACTGTAGAATAATCAGATATTACAGGAGGATAAGTGACTGTAGAATAATCAGATGTTACAGGAGGATAAGTGACTGTAGAATAATCAGATATTACAGGAGGATAAGTGACTGTAGAATAATCAGATATTACAGGAGGATAAGTGACTGTAGAATAATCAGATGTTACAGGAGGATAAGTGACTGTAGAATAATCAGATATTACAGGAGGATAAGTGACTGTAGAATAATCAGATATTACAGGAGGATAAGTGACTGTAGAATAATCAGATATTACAGGAGGATAAGTGACTGTAGAATAATCAGATATTACAGGAGGATAAGTGACTGTAGAATAATCAGATTTACAGGAGGATAAGTGACTGTAGAATAATCAGATATTACAGGAGGATAAGTGACTGTAGAATAATCAGATATTACAGGAGGATAAGTGACTGTAGAATAATCAGATATTACAGGAGGATAAGTGACTGTAGAATAATCAGATATTACAGGAGGATAAGTGACTGTAGAATAATCAGATGTTACAGGAGGATAAGTGACTGTAGAATAATCAGATATTACAGGAGGATAAGTGACTGTAGAATAATCAGATATTACAGGAGGATAAGTGACTGTAGAATAATCAGATATTACAGGAGGATAATAGTGACGATTAGGTGCAAATAAATTACAGATTATTACAGGAGGATAAGTGACTGTAGAATAATCAGATATTACAGGAGGATAAGTGACTGTAGAATAATCAGATATTACAGGAGGATAAGTGACTGTAGAATAATCAGATATTACAGGAGGATAAGTGACTGTAGAATAATCAGATATTACAGGAGGATAAGTGACTGTAGAATAATCAGATATTACAGGAGGATAAGTGACTGTAGAATAATCAGATATTACAGGAGGATAAGTGACTGTAGAATAATCAGATATTACAGGAGGATAAGTGACTGTAGAATAATCAGATATTACAGGAGGATAAGTGACTGTAGAATAATGTCTAAGGAGATTTTTTATCTAGAACCAAAGCTGTGTGGATCAGGGAAATGTGGTAGATAGAGTAAATCTTGACTTCACTAAAGCTTTTGATGAAGTATCTCATATTATCCTTATTGAAAATATGACCAATTATGGGATTTACGAGGCTACGGTTAGGTGGATTCATAAGTGGCTCAGTGATCGTACTCAAGGGTATGCCACACTAAACGAGATCGCAAACGAGATCGCAAACGAGATCACTAAAACGTCACTATTTTGCAATCTCGTTAGCGACTTAGCTGTGTGTGGCATGTAGCAACGATGTGGCCCCTGCTCTGACCTCGTTGATCGTTCACTAGAGTTCTGGTCCGTTTTTTGATCGTTGGCGTCCCGCTGGTGAGCCTATATCGCCGTGTTTGGCACCTTTTGCGAACGACCTCGTTTGTGACGCATATGGGTTTAGAGTCACGGAATGGATTGCAATATCTATAAGTTCTCTTTTGCGTCACAGAGAGGATCGCAGCAGTTGCAAAGCAGGCTAGCAGGACGCAGAGAGCAGGAGCGATGCTGGAAATTCCTATGAATCAGAAGCGCTCAGTACATGCTAATGACAGATCCTAACGACCGCCAAAGTCGTTAAAGAGATCGCTGACCGCTGATGAGTCGTTTATGAGATCTCCTGTTTGGCAGCTACTAGCGACCTAAAAGAGATCTCACAAACAATCTCATTAGCTTGCGTCTTTATTGAGATCGCTAACGAGATCACTAAGTGTGGCAGTACTGAGTGGTGATAAATGGTTGCACATTGAAGTTTCTGGCATCTGCTTTTCTACAAGGGGTGGAGCTATGCAAATTTTAATCTATAGCGTTTGCTTGGCAAATTGCTCAGTTGAGATTTTTTCGCGTTTCAGTCATGTTTTTTTCCCTCAAAGTTTTTGAAAACCAGATCTTCCTCCCTGATTGCTGATCTCAGAGGTTTTCCTGCAATTCTTAAAAATCAAAGCTCAATCGAAAGACTTGTGCATAGTCAGAAGACTAAGGAGAGACCAAGACTCACAGATGATACTCAGAATCAGACAAAACTCTAAGATATATCAATATAAGTTTCATTTATAGTTATTACTTCCTTTCTATTTTTCACAAAATAAGCATGAAAATAAGCAAGTTAGCAATTGACTTTCTTTTTTATCTGCTGTTATTGTTTTTGAATTAAACTTTTATCTTTTACAGCTTATTTCAATACAACTCGGCCTCCAGACTGTGGAGTGAGCAGTAATTACAGCCCATGAGAGGGGTTAAAGGCCCCGTCACACATAACGAGATCGCTAACGAGATCGTTGATACGTCACGGGGTTTGTGACACAATAACGATTTCGCTAGCGATCTCGTTACGTCTGACAGGTAGCAGCGATCAGGCCCCTGCTGTGAGATCGCTGATCGTTACAAAGCTTCCTGGACCATTCCGGGGTCGTTGCGCTCCCGCTGAGCAGTGTGCATCGCTGTATTTGACACCTAACCAACGACCTCGTTAGCGATTCAGAACTGAGACACGTAGGCGTGCATAAATTGGACTTTTCTGCGCCCCTCGTCCCCGATTGGTGGTCGCTACAGCATTCTCATTTTCCCCGTGCATAAAGAAAGCAACAGAATAGCGATTCCATCCTTTGTTTCTGACCTCGTGCTGGATTGCAGATCTCAGCAGAATTCTCTGGGCTGTGTGGAGTCACAGCCGAAGAACACTACAATCCACAAACCAGAACGCTTGTCAGGAACAAAGCCCAGATGAATGCATACAGAGTCACAGCCGAAGAACGCTGCTACGATCCGAAACCAGAACGCTTGTCAGGAACAAAGCCCAGATGAATGGATACAGAGTCACAGCCAAAGAACGCTGCTACGATCCGAACCAGAACGCTTGTCAGGAACAAAGCCCAGATGAATGGATACAGAGTCACAGCCGAAGAACGCTGCTACGATCCGAACCAGAATGCAAACAGGAACAAAGCCCAGATGAATGGATACAGAGTCACAGCCGAAGAACGCTGCTACGATCCGAACCAGAACGCAAACAGGAACAAAGCCCAGATGAATGGATACAGAGTCACAGCCGAAGAACGCTGCTACGATCCGAACCAGAACGCAAACAGGAACAAAGCCCAGATGAATGTATACAGAGTCACAGCCGAAGAACACTACAATCCACAAACCAGAACGCTTGTCAGGAACAAAGCCAGATGAATGGATACAGAGTCACAGCCGAAGAACGCTGCTACGATCCGAAACCAGAACGCTTGTCAGGAACAAAGTCCAGATGAATGGATACAGAGTCACAGCCAAAGAACGCTGCTACGATCCGAACCAGAACGCTTGTCAGGAACAAAGCCCAGATGAATGGATACAGAGTCACAGCTGAAGAACGCTGCTACGATCCGAAACCAGAGCGCTTGTCAGGAACAAAGCCCAGATGAATGGATACAGAGTCACAGCCGAAGAACGCTGCTACGATCCAAAACCAGAACGCTTGTCAGGAACAAAGCCAGATGAATGGATACAGAGTCACAGCTGAAGAACGCTGCTACGATCCGAAACCAGAGCGCTTGTCAGGAACAAAGCCCAGATGAATGGATACAGAGTCACAGCCGAAGAACGCTGCTACGATCCAAAACCAGAACGCTTGTCAGGAACAAAGCCCAGATGAATGGATACAGAGTCACAGCTGAAGAACGCTGCTACGATCCGAAACCAGAGCGCTTGTCAGGAACAAAGCCCAGATGAATGGATACAGAGTCACAGCCGAAGAACGCTGCTACTATCCGAACCAGAACGCTTGTCAGGAACAAAGCCCAGATGAATGGATACAGAGTCACAGCCGAAGAACGCTGCTACGATCCGAACCAGAACGCTTGTCAGGAACAAAGCCTGATGAATGGATACAGAGTCACAGCTGAAGAACGCTGCTACGATCCGAACCAGAACGCTTGTCAGGAACAAAGCCCAGATGAATGGATACAGAGTCACAGCTGAAGAACGCTGCTACGATCCGAACCAGAACGCTTGTCAGGAACAAAGCCAGATGAATGGATACAGAGTCACAGCCGAAGAACGCTGCTACGATCCGAACCAGAACGCTTGTCAGGAACAAAGCCCAGATGAATGGATACAGAGTCACAGCCGAAGAACGCTGCTACGATCCGAACCAGAACGCTTGTCAGGAACAAAGCCTGATGAATGGATACAGAGTCACAGCTGAAGAACGCTGCTACGATCCGAACCAGAACGCTTGTCAGGAACAAAGCCTGATGAATGGATACAGAGTCACAGCCGAAGAACGCTGCTACGATCCGAACCAGAACGCAAACAGGAACAAAGCCCAGATGAATGGATACAGAGTCACAGCCGAAGAACGCTGCTACGATCCGAACCAGAACGCTTGTCAGGAACAAAGCCCAGATGAATGGATACAGAGTCACAGCCGAAGAACGCTGCTACGATCCGAACCAGAACGCTTGTCAGGAACAAAGCCCAGATGAATGGATACAGAGTCACAGCCGAAGAACGCAGCTACGATCCGAACCAGAACGCTTGTCAGGAACAAAGCCAGATGAATGGAGACAGAGTCACAGCCGAAGAACGCTGCTACGATCCGAACCAGAACGCTTGTCAGGAACAAAGCCCAGATGAATGGATACAGTCACAGCTGAAGAACGCTGCTACGATCCGAACCAGAACGCTTGTCAGGAACAAAGCCCAGATGAATGGATACAGAGTCACAGCTGAAGAACGCTGCTACGATCCACAAACCAGAACACAAACAGGAACAAAGCCCAGATGAATGGATACAGAGTCACAGCCGAAGAACGCTGCTATGATCCGAACCAGAACGCTTGTCAGGAACAAAGTCCAGATGAATGGATACAGAGTCACAGCCGAAGAACGCTGCTATGATCCGAACCAGAACGCTTGTCAGGAACAAAGCCCAGATGAATGGATGCAGAGTCACAGCCGAAGAACGCTGCTATGATCCGAACCAGAACGCTTGTCAGGAACAAAGCCCAGATGAATGGATACAGAGTCACAGCAGAAGAACGCTGCTATGATCCGAACCAGAACGCAAACAGGAACAAAGCCAGATGAATGGATACAGAGTCACAGCTGAAGAACGCTGCTACGATCCGAACCAGAACGCAAACAGGAACAAAGCCCAGATGAATGGATACAGAGTCACAGCCGAAGAACGCTGCTACGATCCGAACCAGAACGCAAACAGGAACAAAGCCCAGATGAATGGATACAGAGTCACTGCTGAAGAACGCTGCTACGAACCGGACCAGAACGCTTGTCAGGAACAATGCCCAGATGAATGTATACAGAGTCACAGCCGAAGAACGCTGCTACGATCCGAACCAGAATGCTTGTCAGGAACAAAGCCCAGATGAATGGATACAGAGTCACAGCCGAAGAACACTGCTACGATCCGAACCAGAACGCAAACAGGAACAAAGCCCAGATGAATGGATACAGAGTCACAGCTGAAGAACGCTGCTAGGATCCGAACCAGAATGCTTGTCAGGAGCAAAGCCCAGATGAATGGATACAGAGTCACAGCAGAAGAACGCTGCTACGATCCGAACCAGAACGCTTGTCAGGAACAAAGCCCAGATGAATGGATACAGAGTCACAGCCGAAGAACGCTGCTACGATCCGAACCAGAACGCTTGTCAGGAACAAAGCCCAGATGAATGTATACAGAGTCACAGCTGAAGAACGCTGCTACGATCCGAACCAGAACGCTTGTCAGGAGCAAAGCTCAGATGAATGGATACAGAATCACAGCTGAAGAACGCTGCTACGATCCGAACCAGAACGCTTGTCAGGAGCAAAGCCCAGATGAATGGATACAGAGTCACAGCCGAAGAAAACTGCTACGATCCGAACCAGAACGCTTGTCATGAACAAAGCCCAGATGAATGGATACAGAGTCACAGCCGAAGAACGCTGCTACGATCCGAACCAGAACACTTGTCAGGAGCAAAGCTCAGATGAATGGATACAGAGTCACAGCTGAAGAACGCTGCTACGATCCGAACCAGAACGCTTGTCAGGAGCAAAGCCCAGATGAATGGATACAGAGTCACAGCCGAAGAACGCTGCTACGATCCGAACCAGAACGCTTGTCATGAACAAAGCCCAGATGAATGGATACAGAGTCACAGCTGAAGAACGCTGCTACGATCCGAAACCAGAACGCTTGTCAGGAACAAAGCCCAGATGAATGGATACAGAGTCACAGCTGAAGAACGCTACTACGATCCGAACCAGAACGCTTGTCAGGAACAAAGCCCAGATGAATGGATACAGAGTCACAGCCGAAGAACGCTGCTACGATCCAAAACCAGAACGCTTGTCAGGAACAAAGCCCAGATGAATGGATACAGAGTCACAGCCGAAGAACACTGCTACGATCCGAACCAGAACGCTTGTCAGGAACAAAGCCCAGATGAATGGATACAGAGTCACAGCCGAAGAACGCTGCTA
This sequence comes from Oophaga sylvatica, assembly GCA_033576555.1. Classification (NCBI taxonomy): domain Eukaryota; kingdom Metazoa; phylum Chordata; class Amphibia; order Anura; family Dendrobatidae; genus Oophaga; species Oophaga sylvatica. The sequence goes on along the minus strand of JARQOD010010223.1, from coordinate 5,810 downwards.
TGATCCGAACCAGAACGCTTGTCAGGAACAAAGCCCAGATGAATGTATACAGAGTCACAGCCGAAGAACGCTGCTATGATCCGAACCAGAACGCTTGTCAGGAACAAAGCCCAGATGAATGGATACAGAGTCACAGCTGAAGAACGCTACTACGATCCGAACCAGAACGCTTGTCAGGAACAAAGCCCAGATGAATGGATACAGAGTCACAGCCGAAGAACGCTGCTACGATCCGAACCAGAACGCTTGTCAGGAACAAAGCCCAGATGAATGGATACAGAGTCACAGCTGAAGAACGCTGCTACGATCCGAAACCAGAACGCTTGTCAGGAACAAAGCCCAGATGAATGGATACAGAGTCACAGCCGAAGAACGCTGCTACGATCCGAACCAGAACGCTTGTCAGGAACAAAGCCCAGATGAATGGATACAGAGTCACAGCCGAAGAACGCTGCTACGATCCGAACCAGAACGCAAACAGGAACAAAGCCCAGATGAATGGATACAGAGTCACAGCCGAGAAACGCTGCTACCATCCGAAACCAGAACGCTTGTCAGGAACAAAGCCCAGATGAATGGATACAGAGTCACAGCCGAAGAACACTGCTACCATCCGAAACCAGAACGCTTGTCAGGAACAAAGCCCAGATGAATGGATACAGAGTCACAGCTGAAGAACGCTGCTACGATCCGAAACCAGAACGCTTGTCAGGAACAAAGCCCAGATGAATGGATACAGAGTCACAGCTGAAGAACGCTACTACGATCCGAACCAGAACGCTTGTCAGGAACAAAGCCCAGATGAATGGATACAGAGTCACAGCCGAAGAACGCTGCTACGATCCGAACCAGAACGCTTGTCAGGAACAAAGCCCAGATGAATGGATACAGAGTCACAGCCGAAGAACGCTGCTACGATCCGAACCAGAGCGCTTGTCAGGAGCAAAGCCCAGATGAATGGATACAGAGTCACAGCCGAAGAACGCTGCTACGATCCGAACCAGAACGCTTGTCAGGAGCAAAGCCCAGATGAATGGATACAGAGTCACAGCCGAAGAACGCTGCTACGATCCGAAACCAGAACGCTTGTCAGGAACAAAGCCCAGATGAATGGATACAGAGTCACAGCTGAAGAACGCTGCTACGATCCGAAACCAGAACGCTTGTCAGGAACAAAGCCCAGATGAATGGATACAGAGTCACAGCCGAAGAGTGCTGCTACGATCCGAACCAGAACGCAAACAGGAACAAAGCCCAGATGAATGGATACAGAGTCACAGCCTAAGAACGCTGCTACGATCCGAACCAGAACGCTTGTCAGGAACAAAGCCCAGATGAATGGATTCAGAGTCACAGCCGAAGAACGCTGCTACGATCCAAACCAGAACGCTTGTCAGGAACAAAGCCCAGATGAATGGACACAGAGTCACAGCCGAAGAACGCTGCTACGATCCGAACCAGAACGCTTGTCAGGAACAAAGCCCAGATGAATGGATACAGAGTCACAGCTGAAGAACGCTGCTACGATCCGAAACCAGAACGCAAACAGGAACAAAGCCCAGATGAATGGATACAGAGTCACAGCTGAAGAACGCTACTACGATCCGAACCAGAACGCTTGTCAGGAACAAAGCCCAGATGAATGGATACAGAGTCACAGTTGAAGAACGCTACTACGATCCGAACCAGAATGCTTGTCAGGAACAAAGCCCAGATGAATGGATACAGAGTCACAGCCGAAGAACGCTGCTACCATCCGAAACCAGAACGCTTGTCAGGAACAAAGCCCAGATGAATGGATACAGAGTCACAGCCGAAGAACACTGCTACCATCCGAAACCAGAACGCTTGTCAGGAACAAAGCCCAGATGAATGGATACAGAGTCACAGCTGAAGAACGCTGCTACAATCCGAAACCAGAACGCTTGTCAGGAACAAAGCCCAGATGAATGGATACAGAGTCACAGCTGAAGAACGCTACTACGATCCGAACCAGAACGCTTGTCAGGAACAAAGCCAGATGAATGGATACAGAGTCACAGCCGAAGAACGCTGCTACGATCCGAACCAGAACGCTTGTCAGGAACAAAGCCCAGATGAATGGATACAGAGTCACAGCCGAAGAACGCTGCTACGATCCGAACCAGAGCGCTTGTCAGGAGCAAAGCCCAGATGAATGGATACAGAGTCACAGCCGAAGAACGCTGCTACGATCCGAACCAGAACGCTTGTCAGGAGCAAAGCCCAGATGAATGGATACAGAGTCACAGCCGAAGAACGCTGCTACGATCCGAACCAGAACGCTTGTCAGGAACAAAGCCCAGATGAATGGATACAGAGTCACAGCTGAAGAAGCTGCTACGATCCGAAACCAGAACGCTTGTCAGGAACAAAGCCCAGATGAATGGATACAGAGTCACAGCCGAAGATGCTGCTACGATCCGAACCAGAACGCAAACAGGAACAAAGCCCAGATGAATGGATTACAGAGTCACAGCCTAAGAACGCTGCTACGATCCGAACCAGAACGCTTGTCAGGAACAAAGCCCAGATGAATGGATTCAGAGTCACAGCCGAAGAACGCTGCTACGATCCAAACCAGAACGCTTGTCAGGAACAAAGCCCAGATGAATGACACAGAGTCACAGCGAAGAACGCTGCTACGATCCGAACCAGAACGCTTGTCAGGAACAAAGCCCAGATGAATGGATACAGAGTCACAGCTGAAGAACGCTGCTACGATCCGAAACCAGAACGCAAACAGGAACAAAGCCCAGATGAATGGATACAGAGTCACAGCTGAAGAACGCTACTACGATCCGAACCAGAACGCTTGTCAGGAACAAAGCCCAGATGAATGGATACAGAGTCACAGCTGAAGAACGCTACTACGATTCCGAACCAGAACGCTTGTCAGGAACAAAGCCCAGATGAATGGATACAGAGTCACAGCCGAGAACGCTGCTATGATCCGAACCAGAACGCTTGTCAGGAACAAAGCCCAGATGAATGTATACAGAGTCACAGCCGATGAACGCTGCTATGATCCGAACCAAAACGCTTGTCAGGAACAAAGCCCAGATGAATGGATACAGAGTCACAGCTGAAGAACGCTACTACGATCCGAACCAGAACGCTTGTCAGGAACAAAGCCCAGATGAATGGATACAGAGTCACAGCCGAAGAACGCTGCTACGATCCGAACCAGAACGCTTGTCAGGAACAAAGCCCAGATGAATGGATACAGAGTCACAGCCGAAGAACGCTGCTACGATCCGAACCAGAACGCTTGTCAGGAACAAAGCCCAGATGAATGGATACAGAGTCACAGCTGAAGAACGCTGCTACGATCCGAAACCAGAACGCTTGTCAGGAACAAAGCCCAGATGAATGGATACAGAGTCACAGCCGAAGAACGCTGCTACGATCCGAACCAGAACGCTTGTCAGGAACAAAGCCCAGATGAATGGATACAGAGTCACAGCTGAAGAACGCTGCTACGATCCGAACCAGAACGCAAACAGGAACAAAGCCCAGATGAATGGATACAGAGTCACAGCCGAAGAACGCTGCTACCATCCGAAACCAGAACGCTTGTCAGGAACAAAGCCCAGATGAATGGATACAGAGTCACAGCCGAAGAACGCTGCTATGATCCGAACCAAAACGCTTGTCAGGAACAAAGCCCAGATGAATGGATACAGAGTCACAGCTGAAGAACGCTACTACGATCCGAACCAGAACGCTTGTCAGGAACAAAGCCCAGATGAATGGATACAGAGTCACAGCCGAAGAACGCTGCTACGATCCGAACCAGAACGCTTGTCAGGAACAAAGCCCAGATGAATGGATACAGAGTCACAGCTGAAGAACGCTGCTACGATCCGAAACCAGAACGCTTGTCAGGAACAAAGCCCAGATGAATGGATACAGAGTCACAGCCGAAGAACGCTGCTACGATCCGAACCAGAACGCTTGTCAGGAACAAAGCCCAGATGAATGGATACAGAGTCACAGCGAAGAACGCTGCTACGATCCGAACCAGAACGCAAACAGGAACAAAGCTCAGATGAATGGATACAGAGTCACAGCCGAAGAACGCTGCTACCATCCGAAACCAGAACGCTTGTCAGGAACAAAGCCCAGATGAATGGATACAGAGTCACAGCCGAAGAACACTGCTACGTCCGAAACCAGAACGCTTGTCAGGAACAAAGCCCAGATGAATAGATACAGAGTCACAGCTGAAGAACGCTGCTACGATCCGAAACCAGAACGCTTGTCAGGAACAAAGCCCAGATGAATGGATACAGAGTCACAGCTGAAGAACGCTACTACGATCCGAACCAGAACGCTTGTCAGGAACAAAGCCCAGATGAATGGATACAGAGTCACAGCGAAGAACGCTGCTACGATCCGAACCAGAACGCTTGTCAGGAACAAAGCCCAGATGAATGGATACAGAGTCACAGCCGAAGAACGCTGCTACGATCCGAACCAGAGCGCTTGTCAGGAGCAAAGCCCAGATGAATGGATACAGAGTCACAGCCGAAGAACGCTGCTACGATCCGAACCAGAACGCTTGTCAGGAGCAAAGCCCAGATGAATGGATACAGAGTCACAGCCGAAGAACGCTGCTACGATCCGAACCAGAACGCTTGTCAGGAACAAAGCCCAGATGAATGGATACAGAGTCACAGCTGAAGAACGCTGCTACGATCCGAAACCAGAACGCTTGTCAGGAACAAAGCCCAGATGAATGGATACAGAGTCACAGCCGAAGAGTGCTGCTACGATCCGAACCAGAACGCAAACAGGAACAAAGCCCAGATGAATGGATACAGAGTCACAGCCTAAGAACGCTGCTACGATCCGAACCAGAACGCTTGTCAGGAACAAAGCCCAGATGAATGGATTCAGAGTCACAGCCGAAGAACGCTGCTACGATCCAACCAGAACGCTTGTCAGGAACAAAGCCCAGATGAATGGACACAGAGTCACAGCCGAAGAATGCTGCTACGATCCGAACCAGAACGCTTGTCAGGAACAAAGCCCAGATGAATGGATACAGAGTCACAGCTGAAGAACGCTGCTACGATCCGAAACCAGAACGCAAACAGGAACAAAGCCCAGATGAATGGATACAGAGTCACAGCTGAAGAACGCTACTACGATCCGAACCAGAACGCTTGTCAGGAACAAAGCCCAGATGAATGGATACAGAGTCACAGCTGAAGAACGCTACTACGATCCGAACCAGAACGCTTGTCAGGAACAAAGCCCAGATGAATGGATACAGAGTCACAGCCGAAGAACGCTGCTACGATCCGAACCAGAACGCTTGTCAGGAACAAAGCCCAGATGAATGGATACAGAGTCACAGCTGAAGAACGCTGCTACGATCCGAAACCAGAACGCAAACAGGAACAAAGGGACGGAGCTGCTACAACGTGGCTTTATTCTAAACCTGCCGCCCAATGAGAACGCAGTAGCGTCCACCAATCGGAGATGATTGGTGACACAGTACAGCCCCTATCAAGGTGTGGATCGTTGAAATAGCTGCTGTGTGAAAGCGTCCCAACGAGCAACGAGATCGTTAGTTAGATCGCTGGGGCGGCCGAAATCGTTGGGAAGTTCTGCCTGTTTGACAGCTCCCCAACGATCACGATACGGCTCTCCAGCGATCTCAAAACCGTGACGTAATAACGATCTCGCTAGCGATCTCGTTATGTGTGACGGGGCCTTAACTCTTAAAATCCCAGACAGCTCTCTCCAGTCCATTGATTTCTATACTGTAGTGAGCTGCTCAC
>JARQOD010010222.1:0-28157 GCA_033576555.1 Oophaga sylvatica | reverse complement strand
TGCCGAGAACCAGCTGACTGTCCTGGAACCCGGATGGGTAGAAGAAGGAACAAGAGCCAATGGCACTACCGAGGACCAGCTGACGGTACTGGGACACGGTTACTAAGCAGGAGGTACCTGTGCTAGAAAGCACTACCAAGGACCAGCAGACGTTGCTGGAACTCGGATACCGAGATGGAGGCACCTAGGCCAAAGGCACTGCCGAGAACAAGCTGACGGTACTGGAACCCGGATGGGTAGCAGAAGGTACCCATGAAAAATAAAGTTGCAAGGCCACGAGCCGGCCGCCGTTACCGAATCCCACAGTCCTACAGGGGGTGTTTGTCCTATTGACACTACGGAAACAGCCTTTAGTTCCCTATCCCGCAGCCCACATAGGAAGCACCTAAACTGCAGGCACCATAGAGTTGGCTAACCCGACCGCGAACGACAGGACAACTTATTGGGGGCAAAGTGATGTTGACACTGCCCAGAAACAGCTGGCGTGCTGTAACCTGGCTGGGCAGAAGGGAGTACCCGTGCCAAAGACACTTCTGAGCAGCAACTGGTGATGTTGGAGCCCAGGGATGAGAGTAGAAACAGAGTGGAGGCAGAGGACAAATTGGATCAAGTTGAAAATCTGGCATTGTGTGTGTGTGGACAGAGCAGGAAACATTGCTGACATTACTGAACCCCAATAACACAGGAGCTAGTGTTGACTGTGCAGACGGCACTTCCAAGCAGCAACTGGCGGTGCTGGAGCCCAGGTTCAGTCAAGGTGTAGGCTGAGGCCTAGTATGAGCAACTTTCAAATCTGGTGTAACTTGAAATTAGAGGTAGCAGGACTTCTTGCCTTACACACAGCAGGGGAACAGCTGGCATTACTGAACCCCAGTAACACAGGAGGAGTGTTTTTATCTGTGCATACAGCACTTCCGAGCAGCAACTGGCGTGTTGAAGCCCAGGGTCAAGGAGGGTGTAGAAAAACCATATAGAGTAGTTGCCTTGTTCCGTGGCAATTCAAAATGTATATACTCCAAACAAGAGAAACATAAGCTTTACTACCATAAAATGATGAATTGAATTAAAAAATATTGAAGTAAAGACATTTAAAATATAAACGCATATATGCACATGGCGACAAGAAATGCAACCCAAACAAAAAAAAATTAGGGTATAGGGGTTGAAATGAATGCATACAAGTACATTTCATAATCCATTAATGCTGCCTAAGGAACAGTATGTACACCTGTAATATAGTGCAGACAATGAATGTAGGACTTCTCATCATCATCATTACAAGTTATATGTGACAGTAAAAAATACAGTCATTGAGGAAAAATGTTAGTTCACAGCACATATATTAAAGGTGCAGCATGTAATCCTGATAATATGGCGCAATAATCAATGATCTGATCAAGCATAACCTAGGAGAAGTGCATCATGCATAGTGAAAATTGCTATGTATGCCTGCCAGTGCAGGTGAAACCATGCCAACGGAAAGATAAGGTATATGCTATCTATCAGAGTGCATAGCCACTGATGGCGAATGGCAATATAATACTCTACCTTAATAAAGACTGCGACACCACTCAAGCTCGTTTTGCTTGTAGCTTGTTGAAGAGGGGAAGTGCATGCATGCTTGCGCGTTGGTTTTGCCGCACAGACTGGCTTCCTGCTCTGACGCGTTGGGTAGGGGAGCATCTGTTGCGTCATATGACGCTGACATGCAGTCACGTTGCGCAGCGTTCGTCAGCGCTAGCGTAGCGCCAACACAAAGCCGGCGTCATGACTGCTTTACTCTCTAAACATGCACCTATGAGCAAACATACATGCACGTCCCCTCTTGAAGAAGCTACAAGCAAAACGCGCGGGAGGTGTGCCGCAGCCTTTATTGAGGTACAGTATTATATCGCCATTGTCCATCAGTCGCTATGCACTCTGATACCTAGATAGCATAAACCTTTTCTATCAGTTGGCGTTGTTTCACCTGCACTTGCAGGTATAACTTGCTATTTTCACTATGCACAATGCACTTTTTATAGGTTATGCATGATTATTGCACCTTATTATCAGGATTAGATGCAGGAACTTTCATATATGGAGTGTGAACTTACAGTTGTCCTCAATCAGTGTATTTTTTACTGTCTGTCACATATATAAGTAATGATGATGATGACTAGTCCTACATCCATTGTCTGCACTATATTACAGGTGTAGATACCGTTCCTTAAGCAGAAATAATGGATTATGAAATGTACTTGTATGCATTGATTTCAACCCCTATACCCTATGTAGGCTTTTTTGGTTGCATTTGTAGTCGCCATGTGCATATATGCGCTTATATTTAAAATGTATATTTGTACATATTTGGGACTACAATTCATCATTTTATGGTTGTAAAGCTGCCGTTTTTCTGGTTTTGAGCACATCAATCAGGGTGTAGGCTCTTCCCTATGTGGAGCAAGTTAGACATCTGATGTTGTGTGCATGTGGAGGGAGCAGGAGACTTATTGCCGGACACACAGCAGGGGAACAGCTGGCGTTACTGAACCCCACTAACACAGGAGTTTGTGTTTTTCACTGTGCAGACGGCACTTCTGAGCAGCAACTGGCAGTGTTGGGCCCAGGAGTATAGTTCAGGTGGTAGAAACATGAACAGAACAGGAGACATGGATACTGTTGCCAACCAGTTTTGTAATCGGAAACCAGGACAGGCAAATTCAGGCGAGATCCATGCCTTGTTCATTTTCAGAAAAGTAAGCCGGTCAACGTCATCGGAGGATTGTCGCATGCGACGGTCTGTTAGTACACCACCTGCGGCACTAAAGAAGTGCTCCAATAATACACTAGCAGCAGGGCAAGCCAGCACCTCCAATGCATACTGGCTAAGCTCTGGCTATGTATCAGCTTAGAGACCCAAAATTGAAAGGGGGAAGAGCCATCTGGGAGTACACTGAGAGGGCAAGACATGCAGTCTGTCACCATCTGACGGAAACTTTGCCTCCTGCTGACTGGAGCCGTCTGTGATGGTGTAGACATTTGTGGCGGTGACACAAAACTTGCCACATTTGGGCCATACTGGTCTTGCCCTGTGCAGAGGCGCTGCCTCTGCTCCCTCTTGGTGCAGAGCTTCCTCCACTGCCTCGACGCACAGAGCTGCTTTGTAAAGCACTAGCAGCAGCAGTGCTCTCGGCTGGAATGGAGAACATGATGGAATGCACCATGATTCTTGGTACTCGCGCATTTTAGGCTCCCGGTTCAACGGTGTTATGAGGCTGTCAGGGACACTGCACTGCACATGCTCACTGAGCCAGTGCACATGTCCTGAGTGAACCAACTGTGCCCCAAGATACCTGTAAGCAGAGCCGCAGCAGGGAAGACGTGTGTTTCTGTTGAACAGGACCTTCCGCAGCATGTGACAGCAAAGAGGCGGAGCTGGCCACACGTCTCTCAGAGGCAGCAGTAATGAATGATGTGTACTGCAGACTAACAGTACCTGCAGCACATGACTGCTGGGGGCGTGGCCTAAGCTCCAGAGATCTAGGAACTGCAGGAAAACTCCTAGCAGGGTAACAACGAGATAAAGTTACCAAGGGGCAAAAACAGGGACGAAAACCAGGACAGGCCGAGATCAGAGCACAAGATAGCACGACAGTACCAAAGGGTTAGACAGAATGGATAGTCAAGATGTAGCAATAGATCAGTAAACCAGAGCGGGCAATAGACAGTACAATAGGGACAAAACTGTAACGGAGTATCGATAGCCAAGCCAGGAGGTCAGAACCGGAGAAGACAATATTAGCAAAACGTGAGACAGAGAGCAGAGTGAGCAAACAGACTGGGTCATACACGGGAATCAAACAAGCAGAGCAGTATACACGCAAACCAGGGGGTCAAATACACAGTCACAACGAAAGTATAGCTGACAGAGAATCTCCCTCTGGACTGGGTATAAATACCCTCCCAGATCCAAAGGGAGGCCAGCAAAAGTTAACCCTGAGTGGACAGGACATTAACCATGTCCTATACCATGAAGAGGCTTTGTAAGTTGTCTCGGTAGCGAGGGTCTAGGAGGGTGTACACCCAATAATCAGACGTGGTGAGAATGTGGGCGATGCAGCGGTCATTTCTCAGGCACTGCAGCATGAAATCAACCATGAGCTGCAGACTCCCAACTGGCCAAGAAACGCTGTCCCCTGCATGAGGCGTCATCTCTGACTGCTCTGCATCACCCACCCTCGCTTTACATACTGACTTGTTATGAATGTGTTAAAAATGGTTTCTGAGCAGAGGCTCCCTCTGGTGGTTACTGACAGTACTGAACCTTTCAGCGAGGAATGGCAATCTCGGATCACGGCTGGTCTGATATAAGGGAGGTTCCCTCCCATGATGGTTGCCGGTGATCAATTGTTCTTGTCTCAATTGTGGTTCCTGGTTCATTTGGAAGCTTGCTGAGTCTTGCCTGCATCTTCTGCTATCAGATAAGATATTTTCTGCTTTTATTTTTGTGCTTGCTTTTTGCATTGTTCCCTGCACTTCTGTGGAGGTCAGCCAGGTCCCCACCGGGGGGCTTGTGCTTCTCTCAGTTTATCTGGAGCCACTGTTGTTTGTTTATTTGCTTTTTCCTGTTTTTTCAGTGGCTGCGACTTAGTTTTGTTACACCAGAGAACTGATTTAGGTGGTAGAGGTCGTGTGATCTCAGGTGTTTTTGCAATCAGTTTTTTGGGGTTTTTTGGATTGCAGTGAGTATCCTTACCTGTACATTTCTGTCTAGACAGATTGGGCCCCAGCATTTGCTCATTCTATTTTCTGTCTGTGTCCGTGTTTCTTCTTGTCTAACCGCCATTACATGTTTGGGGGCTTCCTATTTTCTTTGGTGGTCTGCTCCGGGGCAGATAGCTTTCATCTTTCTGCCTTTAGGTGTAGTTATCTCTCAGGCTATGACGAGGCGTCTAGGATCAACATGGGAACGCTCCATGGCTACCTCTAGTTGTGTGGTTAGTTTAGGTTACTGCAATCCAATAGGTTCCAGCCTCTCTGGTGTATTGCCGTTTTTGCTTACTCTCCTCAGCTACCAAAACATAACACTGACTATAGAGCATTGTGTACCTCCCTCCTCTGGAGCAATGTCTTCCTCCTCCATTGACTCCTCCTCTTCCTCCTCACAGTGTCCCCTGCCTAGGCCTTTGTGAGGTACCACGTTGCACAGACTGTCCAGAAGGTGATGGAATTTTTGATCCTCATCCTCCACCTCTTCCAAAACCTCATCCCTTAGTGCTTGCAGTGTTTTTTGAAGCAGGCAGATAAGGGGGACAGTCATGCTGACTAGTGCATCATCTGCACTCGCCATCCGCGTTGAGTCATCAAACGCACGCAAATCGTGGCAGATGTCCTTCATAGAGGCCCACTCAGTGGTGGTGAAGTGTGAACGGCGCAAATTGCGAGTTGATTGCGCCTGATGGAGCTGGTACTCCATTACTGCTGCCTGCTGCTCACACAACCACTCCAACATATGTAACGTGGAATTCCACCTGGTGGGTAGGTCACATATGATGCGATGTTCCGGAAGGCGGAATCGGCATTGCAGAGCTGCAATGTGCGATCTGGCCATGCTGGAACGACGCAAGTGAGCGAACCTTGTGCAGCAGTGCATCAAGATCCCGATAGTCCCTCAAAAAACTCTGCACGACCAAGTTGAAGAGGCTACAACACGAGCTGAAGATGTAGGTGGTGCTGTAGGTTGGCCAAAGTCTCCAGTGTGTCTTTGTAACTCCACCACGTACTTGGTCCGCACATGTTTCCACATATTAGTGGTATTGAGGTTGCTGACACTTTTACCTCTTTTGACTTTTTGATTACACAGCTTGCATTTGACATAGCAAATGTCATCTGCAACTGTATCAAAAAAGGACCACGCACTGCAAGTCCTGGGAGCGCCCATTTTGGCTTTTGGAAGAGAACTACTCCGAACGGGTGCCAAAGTGGAGGCTACAGGCAACCGAGTCTGCACCCTACCTCTCCCTCCTGTTTGGACCGTTGGGAAATCTCTTCCTCAGAGCTGCTCCCACCACCTTCCTGTTCCTCACGCCATGATGGGTCAAGGACCTCAACATCTCCACTAACCTCTTCAAACACCTGCTTCTGTTGGGTCGTCTGGCCAGCACCATGCGAAACATAAACTGGCACCTGAGTCTCATCATCATCAGATGCGTTCTGCGGTGTGCTGACCTTTGGCACTGGCTCACCCGCCTCTTCAGATTCAGAGAGACAAAGCAGTTGCGCATCACTGCATACTCCCTCTTCTTCACATTCTAGAATGCTGCCTGGCTGGCACCCTCTTTCCAAGCCAACAGATTCAGAGAACAGAAGTAGAGACTGAGCTGGCTCCTGTACAGAGCTCTCTGACTGCCTGGGCAATTTGGCAGGTGGTGAAGAGACAGATGGTTGCTCTTCAGTGCTCTGGTCCTGAGAGGAGGTGGAAGCAATTGAAGTCGATGCGTTAGCTGCCATCCATCCGACAACTTCTTCAATTTGTTCTTCCCGCAGCAGGGGGGTACGCCGAGCTCCTACAAAACTGCACATAAAGGACCGTTCACGGGAAAACTGGTGGATGCTGTGTCATTGGTGGCCGCAGCAGGCACAGAATCCCCACGTCCTCTCCCTGCTGAAACTCCACGCCCATCGACCATGTGCCTTACTCCCTGCCTTCTTCATCTAGGTAGATTGATAAAGATAGGCAGAAAAGTACTAAGGCCTTAGTATGCTTATTCCTGAACAGCTGCTAACAGGTATAAGAAACACTAAGTTTATTAAGTGTGGACTACACTTTAATATGAGCTAATGTGGCCTAGCAAGTGTCAAGTGTAGTGTTTGGTGAACTTTATTAACCTTTTTGTGTTTTTCACAAAAAAAACAAAGGTTGTGATAGTATCACTCACAAACTTTTTGTAGCTATTACAATGCAGTAAACTAGAATGCAATAGATAAGGCTACAAAAAATAGGGTAATACTAATCTGGCTGGTCCTGCAGGCCGCAAACCAGCCGAAAGGCTCCTCTATCTACTCCTATCTAGTGTTTGCAACCAATGTATTGGATACGGATGGAAGCGAGGCTCACTAATAGATGAGAGTTAATTGAAATTGAATGGAGCAGCACCAATTACAAAAAAAATAAAAGGATGAGGCAGTGACACACGCTTAGCAGACTACAACCAGCAGTGGATGCAGAACTAACTTCAGCGTGAGCTGCACTCACAGAGACCTCACAGACAGCCGTGAATACTGCACACAACTGTTCACTAGCTCTGAAAGGCTCCGCTATGTACTTCTATAGTGTTTGCAACCAATGTATTGGATACGGATGGAAGCGCAGCACACTAATAGATGAGAATTAATTGAAATTGAATGGAGCATCACCAATTACAAAAAAAAAAAGGATGAGGCAGTGACACGTGCAGCTGACTACAACCAGCGGTGGATGTCAGACCAAACTGCAGCGTCACCTGTACTCACACACAGACCTTGCAGACAGCTGTGAAAACAGCACTGCAAGGCAAAAGGAAGCTTTACACAGCGTTGGTAAAATAGCCTGCCTACAGAACAATTCACAAAATCGCAATCTGTAACTGTCCCTCAGAGTCAGAAGAGCAGCGTTCTGTCCCTAACTGAATTCACAGTCGAGTGAAACCGGTATACGATATGGCAAAAGTATAGGAACTCAGTATCGGAATTCCGATACCGCGAATATCGGCCGATACCCGATTCTTGCGGTATTGGAATGCTCAACACTAGTCATTAGGTGCCATTTACTTGCATTGCTTATATCTCCACAATGGAGAGCGGAAATAGAAAAAAAGGGTTATTCTGCTCTGCAGTCACTATTACATCATGTGTTCAGTTGAAAATGAGAAATTTGGTGAATGGTCCACTTAAACCCTTTATTCCATCGGACGTACTATTCCGTCCATGTGACCCTGGACCTTATTTCCATGGACGGAATAGTACGTCCAGGGCGATCAGCTGCGCTCCCGGGGGGGAGTGCAGCTGATCGCCGCCGGGTGTCAGCTGATTATCACAGCTGACATCCGGCACTATGTGCCAGGAGCATAATAGATAATATAGCGTGGCACTACTGTGAAAGGTGCTCAAGTAGGAACCCAACCCAATGCAATATCAAAAAAGAACTTGGCACTCAACTTTTGTGAAACGAAAAAGATTTTTATTGCAGTCAAAAACAATGTTTCGGTCCTATTCGGACCTTCATCAAAGTACCGACTGCTTGTAGAATGGTACTCTTATAGGTAGGTAAAGGTATGTCCAGAATACTCTTTAGATGATCTACAGGAGATCTATGAACTATGGTGGAATTGAGACCCGTGTCAGTGTTAATTAAGATCCAAAATATGCCTGATATATATTTCCTGATATATATTTTTTCTATTAGTGAGTATAGACACCGCGTTCAGTGAGGACCTGTCTTTCTATTTTCATCCCCATTGCTATTTGGGTGTCATAATCCAGGATGTAGCGGAATTGACTTGCTTGTTTTCCAGTGGATACTGACTATACTCACTAATAGAAAAATATATATCAGGAAATATATATCAGGCATATTTTGGATCTTAATTAACACTGACACGGGTCTCAATTCCACCATAGTTCATAGATCTCCTGTAGATCATCTAAAGAGTATTCTGGACATACCTTTACCTACCTATAAGAGTACCATTCTACAAGCAGTCGGTACTTTGATGAAGGTCCGAATAGGACCGAAACGTTGTTTTTGACTGCAATAAAAATCTTTTTCGTTTCACAAAAGTTGAGCGCCAAGTTCTTTTTTGATATGTGCCAGGAGCAGTCACGGACAGCTCCCGGCACATTAACCCCTGGCACACCGCGATCAAACATGATCGCGGTGTACTGGGGGCACAGGGGAGCATCGCGCATGGAGGGGGCTCCCTGCGCTCTCCCCTGAGACCCTCAAAACAGCACGATGTGTCGCGCTGTTCCGAGGGACTCTCCTCACTGCAGGACCCCGATCCAAGATGGCCGCCGGGCCCTGCAGGGAGCCGACTTCCTCAGTGCCTGCTGAGAGCAGGCACTGAGAAGCCTGCAGCACTGCCTGTGCGATTGCTGGTGTAACAGAGTGCTGTGCACATTGTCACACCAGCCATCTGACCCTACACAGTGATGTCCCACCCTGGGACAAAGTAAAAATGTAAAAAAATAAAAATAAACAAGTGTAAAAAAATTTCCAAAATAACAGGAAAAAAAATATTCCCCAATAAATTCATTTCTTCATGTAAATAAAAAACCAAAACAATGAAAGTACACATATTTGGTATCGCCACATCCGTAACGACCCGCCCTATAGAACTGTACCACTAGTTAACCCCTTTAGTGAACCCCTTAAAAAAAAAAACAAAGCAAAAAAATCAATGCTTTGTCATCATACCGCCGAACAAAAAGTGGAATAACACGTGATCAAAAAGACGGATATAAATAATGGTACCGCTGAAAATGACATCTTGTCCTGCAAAAAAAAAGCCACCATACAGCACCATCAGCGAAAAAATTAAAAAGTTATAGCTCGCAGAATAAAGCGATGCAAAAATAATTATTTTTATATAAAATTGTTTTTGTTATATAAAAGCGCCAAAACATAAAAAATTGATATAAATGAAGTATCGCCATAATCGTACTAACCTGAAGAATAAAACTGCTTTATCAATTTTACCACACATGGAACGGTTATAACGCCCCCCCCAAAAAAAAATTCATGAATTGCTGATTTTTGTTCATTCTAACCTCCCAAAAATCAAAATAAAAAGCGATCAAAAAATGTCATGTACACAAAAATGGTACCAATAAAAACGTTAACTCGTATCGCAAAAAATAAGACCTCACATGACTCTTTGGGCCAAAATATGCAAAAATTATAACTCTCAAAATGTGGTAATGCAAAAACTATTTTTTGCAATAAAAAGCGTCTTTTAGCGTGACAGCTGCCAATCATAAAAACCCGCCATAAATAGTAAATCAAACCCCCCATTATCACCCCCTTAGTTAGGGAAAAATAATAAAATTAAAAAAATGCATTTATTTCCATTTTCCCATTGGGGTTAGGCCCTGTGCACACGTTGCGGATTGTGCTGCGGATCAGAAGCGGTTTTGGCGCTGCGAATTCGCAGCAGAACCGGACGCCATGTACAGAACAGTGTTAGTGCAGGGAAAAAAAAGCTGTGCACATGATGCGGAATTTTCCGCTCTGATTTGGTGCGGTTTTAAAACCGCAGCATGTCAATTCTTTGAGCGGATTCCGCAGCGGTTTTACACCTATTCCGATATAGGTGTAAAACCGCAGGCAAATCTGCAAAAAAAACCACGGCAAAACAGCAGTAAATCCGCACTAAAACCACAGGGCGTTTTACCTGCGGTTTTAGCAAAATCAGCGTGGAAAAATTTGCAAGTAAATCCACAACGTGTGCACGAGGCCTTAGGGTTAGGGTTGCGGCTAAAGTTAGGGTTAGGGTTGGGGCTAAAGTTAGGATTAGGGTTAGGGTTGAGATTAGGGTTAGGGGTGTGTTAGGGTTAGGTTTGTGGTTAGGGTTATGGTTAGGGTTGGGACTAGGGTTAGGGGTGTGTTGGGGATAGGGTTGGAGTTAGAATTGGGGGGATTCCTCTGTTTAGGCACATGAGGGGCTCTCCAATTGTGACATGGCATCTGTTCTCAATTCCAGCCAATTCTGCGTTGAAAAAGTCAAACGGTGCTTCTTTACTTCTGAGCTCTGCCATGTGCCCAAACAGTAGTTTACCCCCACAAATGGGGTATCAGCGTATCAGGACAAATTGCACAATAACTCTTGGGGTCCAATTTCTTCTGTTACCCTTGGGAAAATAAAAAATTGGAGGCGAAAATATAATTTTTGTAAAAAAAAAATATTTTTTGTTTTTTGCGGCTATACGTTATAAACTCCGGTGAAGCACTTGGGACTTCATAGTGCTCACCACACATCTAGATAAGTTCCTTGTGGGGTCTATTTTCCAAAAATGGGGTCACTTGTGGGGGGTTTCCACTGTTTAGGCACATCAGGGCTCTTCAAACGCGACATGACTCCCGCAGGCCATACCATCAAAGTCTGCAATCCAAAACGTCACTACTTCTCTTCTGAGCCCCAACGTGTGCCCATACAGTAGTTTTCTCCTACATATGGGATATCAGCGTACTCAGGGCAAATTGAACAACAACTTTTGGGGTCCAATTTCTCCTGCTACCCTTGTGAAAATAAAATATTGGGGCCGAAAAAATCATTTTTGTAAAAAAAGAAAGATTTTTTATTTTTATGGCTGTACGTTATAAACTTCTGTGAAGTACTTCGAGGTTCAAAGTGCTCACTACACATCTAAATAAGTTCCATGGGGGGGTCTATTTTCCAAAATTGGGTCACTTTTGGGGGGTTTCCATTGTTTAGGCACATCAGGGGCTCTCCAAACGCGACATGATGCCTGCAGACCAGTCCATCAAAGTCTGCAATCTAAAACGTCACTACTTCCCTTCCGAGCCCTGACGTGTGCCCATACAGTAGTTTTCTCCCATATATGGGGTATCAGCGTACTCAGGACAAAATGGATAACAACTTTTGGGGTCCAATTTCTCCTGTTACCTTTGGGAAAATAAAAAGTTGGGGACTAAAAGATCATGTTTGTGGAAAAAATATGATTTTTTTATTTTCATGCTCAGGCGTTAAACTTTAGTGAAACACCTGGGGGTTCAAAGTTCTCACCACACATCTAGATAAGTTCCTTGAGGGGTCTAGTTTCCAAAATGGTGTCATTTGTGGGGAGTTTCCACTGGTTAGGCACATCAGGAGCTCTCCAAACACGACATGGCGTCCAGCCAATTCTGCGTTGAACAAGTCAAACGGCGCTCCTTCCCTTCCGAGCTCTGCCATGCAGCCAAACAGTGGTTTACCCCTACATATTGGGTACTACGGACAAATTGCACAACAACTTTTGGGGTCTTGTTACCCTTGGGAAAGTAAAAATTGGGGTGAAAAGATCATTTTTGTGGAAAAAATATGATTTTTTAATTTTATGGCTCTAAGTTATAAACTTGTGTGAAGCACTTGGGGATTCAAATTGCTCACCACAGATCTAGATAAGTTCCTTAGGGGGTCTAGTTTCCAAAACGGTGTCACTTGTGGGGGGTTTCCACTGTTTAGGCGCATCAGGGGCTCTCCAAACGCAACATGGCGTCCAATCTCAATTCCAGCCAATTTTGGTTTGAAAAAGACAAACGGCGCTCCTTCACTTACGAGCTCTGCCGTGTACCCAAACAGTGGTTTTCCCCCACATATGGAGCATTGGCATACAAATAAAAAAAGTTTGTAAAAGATCATTTTTGTGACTAAAAAGTTAATGTTCATTTTTTCCTTCCATGTTGCTTCAGCTTCTGTGAAGCACCTGAAGGGTTATTAAACTTCTTGAATGTGGTTTTGAGTACCTTGAGGTGTGCAGTTTTTAGAATGGTGTCACTTTGGGGTATTTTCTGCCATATAGACCCTTCATAATGACTTCAAATGTGAGGTGGTCCTTAAAAAAAAAGCTTTGTAAATTTTGTTGCAAAAATGAGAAATCGCTGGTCAACTTTTAACCCTTATAATTTCATAACAAAAAAAATTTGGGTTATAAAATTGTGCTGATGTAAAGTAGACATGTGGGAAATGTTATTTATTAACTATTTTGTGTGACATATTTCTCTGTTTTAATGGAATAAAAATTCAAAATTTGAAAATTGCAAAATTTTCAAAATTTTCGCCATATTTGCGTTTTTTTCAAAAATAAACGCATGTTATATCGAAGAAATTTTACCACTAACGTGAAGTAAAATATGTCATGAGAAAACAGTCTCAGAATCGCGAAGATCCGTTGAAGCGTTCCAGAGTTATAGCCTCATAAAGGGACAGTGGTCAGAATTGTAAAAATTGGCCAGGTCATTAACGTGCAAACCACCCTTGGGTGTGAAGGGGTTAAAGATGGAGAAAATATCTATTTTCAATTTTTTGGATAATTTAAACAACATGACCTGATAACTTAAATTTAGGACCACTTAGGGCATGTGTTTTTCTTAATTTTCTTAATTGGGTGTGCAAAAACAGACTTTCTAAACCAAACTTATCTTTAACCCCTTAATTACAGGGGTATTTCAGTTTTTGAATCTCTGTTTTTGCTCTCCTTCTAATTAGAGCCATAACTTTTTTTATTTGCAGTCAATATGGCTATGTGAGGGCTTGTTTTTTGTGGGACAAGTTGTGCTTTCGAACAACAACATTGGTTTTAAGTTTAACATATAGTGTACTGTACTGGAAAATAGGAATAAAATTACAAGTGTGGTGAAATTGCAAAAAAATTGTAATTCTACAGATGTTTTTCTTTTTACACTGTGCACTAAAGGCTAAAACTGAAAAAATGCAAAACTTGTTTAAAAAAATGGCGCCATTTTCCGATACCTGTAACATCTCCATTTTATCTGCTGTAGACCTCTGGTTGTTATGCCGACCCAACGGTGACCCGTGATCATGTGACAGGGTCACCGATGGTCGGGTTTAGCAATGCGCTTCCGGTAAGGCGTGTTAAATGCTGCTGTCAGAGATTGACAGTGGAATTTAACTAGTTAACAGTCGCTGGTGGATCTCGATTCCACCCGCGGCTGCTGCAGGCACATGTCAGCTGTATAGATCAGCTGCCATATGCCCGGAAAGGTGAGGGCTCAGTGATAGAGCCCGCACCAAAAAGGGGGAGTCTGTTATGTTTCGGTAGCTGAGGAAGAAAAGCAAAAACGGCAATACACCAAAGAGGCTGGAACCTATTGGATTGCAGTAACCTGAACTAACCACACAACTAGAGATAGCCGTGGAGCTTTCCTACGTTGATCCTAGATGCCTCGTCACAGCCTGAGAGATAACTACACCTAAAGGCAGAAAGATTAAAGCTATCTGCCCCGGAGCATATCCCCAAAGAAAATAGGAAGCCCCCAAACATGTAATGGCGGTTAGACAAGAAGAAGCAGGACACAGACAGAAAATAGAATGAGCAAACGCTGGGGCCCAATCTGTCTAGACAGAAAAGTACAGGAAAGAATTGTGACTGCAATCCAACAAAAAGCCCTAAAAATACCAACTCTTCTGATTGCAAAAACACCTGAGATCACACGATCTCCACCACCTAAATCAGATCTCTGGTGTAACAAAACTAAGCCGCAGCCACTGAAAAAACAGGAAAAAGCAAATGAACAAATAACAGTGGCTACAGATAAACTGAGAGGAGCACAGGCCCCAGGAGGGGACCCGGCTGACCTCCATAAAAGTGCAGAAAATTATGCAAAAAGCTAGCACAAAAAGAAAAGCAGAAAATATCTTATCTGAAAGCAGCAGATGCATGCAAGACTCCAGCAGGCTTCCAAATGAACCAGGAACCACAATTGAGACAAGAACAATTGATCACCGGCAACCATCATGGGTAGGAACCTCCCTTATATCAGTCCAGTCCGTGATCCCAGATTGCCATTCCTCGCTGTAAGATTCAGTACTGTCTGCAACCACCAGAGGGAGCCTCTGCTCAGAAACCATCTCCAGCACATTCATAACAGTACCCCCCCTTGAGGAGGGGTCACGAACTCTCACTTGTGCAACCAGGCCGATCCGTATGAGCTCGGTGATACGCATGGATCAGTCTCCTAGCATGGATGTCCGAAGCAATCACCCAAGAATTGTCCTCCTGACCATAACCTCTCCACTTAACCAAATACTGGAGTTTCTGTCTAGAACAACGAGAATCCAATATTTTCTCAACCACATACTCCAGATTGCCCTCAACCAAAACAGGGTCAGGAGGCGCAGCCATAGGAACCACTGGCTCGACAAACCTCTTCAATAAGGACTTGTGGAACACGTTATGGATCTTAAATGTCCCTGGAAGAAGCAAACGGAAGGAAACAGGATTAAGAATCTCCATGACCTTATAAGGTCCAATGAACCTAGGCTTAAACTTTGGTGAGGCAATCCTCATAGGGATATTTCTTGAGGACAACCAAACCAAGTCCCCCACTTTAAACCGAGGACCATCAGTCCTATGCCGGTTGGCAAACCGTTGGGCCTTCTCCTGAGAGAGAGACAACCTCTCCACTACCTGGTCCCAAATCTGCTGCATACGCTCCCAAAGAAAATCGAGGGTGAAACCCAGAATTGCAGAAAAATGGAGACATCAAGGTGGCAGAGTTAGCCCTATTATTAAGAGAAAACTTAGCCAAAGGCAATAAAGAGACCCAGTCATCTTGATCAGCAGACACAAAACATCTCAAATAAGTCTCCAAGGTCTGGTTTGTTCTCTCGGTTTGTCCATTGGTCTGAGGATGAAATGCAGAGGAGAAAGATAATTGAACACTAAGTTTAGAACAAAATGTCTTCCAAAATCTGGAAACAAACTGGACTCCTCTGTCAGACACAATGTTCTCCGGAATGCCATGTAACCGAACCACGTGCTGAAGGAACAAAGGCACCAATTCGGAGGAGGAAGGTAACTTAGGTAATGGCACAAGATATATCATCTTGGAAAACCTATCACAGATTACCCAGATAACGGTCATTTTCTGAGAAACAGGGAGGTCGGAAATAAAATCCATAGAGATATGGGTCCATGGCCTCTTGGGCACAGGTAATGGCATTAACAAACCACTAGAGCGAGAGCAAGACTTGGAACGAGAGCAAGTCCCACGGGACTGCAGAAATTCCCTGACGTCACGAGACAAAGTAGGCCACCAAAAGGACCGACTCACAAGTCTCTGGTACCAAAAATCCCGGGATGACCAGCCAACGCGGAACAATGAGGGGGCATCCTCCTTAACATTCTTAGTGCCAGGAAGAAAAGAAACCACAAAATTAAAACGTGTGAAAAACAAGGCCCACCTGGCGTGTCTGGGATTAAGTCGCTTGGCTGATTCGAGATAAACCAGGTTCTTATGGTCTGTGAGGACCACCACCTGAAGTTTGGCTCCTTCCAGCCAATGTCTCCACTCTTCAAAATCTCACTTCATGGCCAATAACTCCCGATTACCCATGTCATAATTACGTTCAGTTGGAGAAAATTTTCGAGAGAAAAAGGCACAAGGGTTTCTCTTAGAGGTCTCTGAATCTCTTTGGGACAAAATGGCACCGCCCCAATTTCAGAGGCATCAACCTCCACCTGAAACGGTAGAGAAACATCAGGCTGTCGTAGAACAGGAGCAGAAGTGAATCTCTGCTTAAGTTCCTGAAATGCAGAAACTGCCTCAGGAGGCCAATTAACCACATCAGAACCCTTTTTGGTCTAATCAGTCAATGGTTTAACAATACCGGAGAAATTACCAATAAATTTACGATAAAAATTGGCAAAACCCAAAAATCTCTGAAGAGCCTTTAATGAAATAGGTTGGACCCACTCACAGATGGCCTGAACCTTGACCGGGTCCATTTCAATAACAGACTGAGACAAAATGAATCCCAGAAATGAGACATTCTGTAAGCCAAAAAGACACTTTGATCCCTTCACATACAGTGCATTCTCTCTCAAAATCTGGAACACAGTCCGAACATTTTTCACATGAGAGTCCCAGTCATTGAAAAAAATCAAGATATCATCCAAATAAACAATCAGAAATTTATCCACAAAATCCCTGAAAATATCATTCATGAAGGATTGGAAGACGGAAGGAGCATTAGTGAGCCCAAAGGGCATCACTAGGTACTCAAAATGCCCCTCTGGGGTATTAAACGCAGTCTTCCATTCATCCCCGTGCTTAATGCGAATAAGGTTATACGCCCCCCTAAGGTCAAGCTTGGTAAACCAACTAGCACTTTTCACTCTGGAAAACAGGTCAGAAATCAAGGGTAATAGATATTGATACTTCACAGTGATCTTATTCAAGAGATGATAATCAATACACGGCCTCAATCAACCATCCTTTTTGGCCACAAAGAAAAAAACGGCGCCCAAGGGTGAAGAGGATGGTCTGATATGACCCTTCTCCAATGACTCCTTGATAAAAGATCGCATAGCCTCGTGTTCAGGTACAGACAAGTTAAAAAGGCGACCTTAAGGAAATTTTCCACCAGGCACTAATTCAATAGCGCAATCATAGCTCCTGTGAGGGGGCAAGGATGCAGATTTACTTTTACTAAATACATCCGAAAAATCAGTCAAAAAGTCAGGAACATCCTGAGACTGGGGAGAGGCAGAAAAAACAGGAGTGTCAGTATTAACACATTGGCAGCCCCAACTGGTCACAGACACAGATTTCCAATCCAAAACAGGATTATGAGACTGTAACCAAGGGAAACCTAGTACAATAATGTCATGCAGATTATGCAGCACCAGAAATTTGCAACTCTCCTGATGATCTGGTTCAACCCTCAATATCACCTGAGTAGAAAATTGGGGTTTATTCTCCGCCAAAGGGGTAGAATCAATGCCCAGTAGGGGAATAGACTTCCGCAGGGGTATCATGGGAAACCCACAACATTTGGCAAAGTCAAAATCAATCAGGTTAATAGCTGCTCCTGAATCAACAAAAGCCTGAGCAGAAAATGTGGACAGGGAGCAAATCAGGGTAACAGTCAACAGAAATTTAGTCTGAACACTACCCAAGACAACTGAGCGTGCAAAACGTCTTCCCCGCTTAGGGCAGACGGAAAGAGCATGAGAGGCGTCACCACAGTAGAAGCAACCCATTGCACTTTCGAAACTCATGACGCTGAGCCCCAGAAGTCACTCCTTCACACTGCATGGGCCCAGGAGCTGGCTCACAAGGCAACACCATCTCACGCATACCTCTGTGCTTACGCAAACGTCTGTCAATTTAAATAGCCAATGACATAGAATCATTGAGACCAGAGGGGACAGGGAATCCAACCATAACAACCTTTACATTCTCTGACAGCCCCTTCCGAAAAAGGGCTGCCAAAGCATCATCATTCCATTTGGTCAGGACTGCCCACTTTTGGAATTTCTGACAGTACAACTCAGTGTCTTCAAGACCCTGATTTAATGCCAACAAGGTTTTTTCAGCTTGATCAGTGACATTAGGTTCATCGTACAATAACCCAGAGCCAGAAAAAATACATCAATATAATTCAAAACAGGATCCCCAGGTGTCAGGGAAAAAGCCCAATCCTGAGGGTCGCTGCGCAGGAGAGAGATGACAATTTGAACCTGCTGTGCTGCGCTCCCCGAGGACTTAGGTTTTAAGGCAAAAAACAACTTACAGTTATTTTTGAAATTCAGAAATTTAGTCCGATCTCCCAAAAACAAATCTGGCAACGGAATCCTAGGTTCCACAACCGGCAACCCAGCAAGGTAGGTAGCAATACTCCGAACCTCAGTGGCAAGCTGATCCACACGGCCAGACAACTGTGCAAACTCCATTGAGAGAAAAAAAATCCTCCTCAGCACCCAGAGAAAAAGAGGGAAAAAATGCAACAAACAGAAAAAAAAAATCTCTGACAACTCTGACAACTTTTTTTTTTCTTTCCACACTATTTTTCCCTTCTGTGAGTACCATATAATTTTCAGTTTGGGCCGGTGATACTGTTTTGTTTCGGTAGCTGAGGAGGAAAAGCATAAACGGCAATACACCAGAGAGGCTGGAACTATTGGATTACAGTAACCTGAACTAACCACACAACTAGAGGTAGCCGTGGAGCGTTCCTACGTTGATCCTAGACTCCTCATCACAGCCTAAGAGATAACTACACATAAAGGCAGAACGATGAAAGCTATCTGCCCCGGAGCAGATCCCCAAAGAAAATAGGAAGCAGCCAAACATGTAATGGCGGTTAGACAAGAAGAAGCACGGACACAGACAGAAATAGAATGAGCAAACGCTCGGGCCCAATCTGTCTAGACAGAAAAGTACAGGAAAGAATTCTGACTGCAATCCAATAAAATACCCTAAAAATACCAACTCTTCTGATTGCAAAAACACCTGAGATCACACGATCTCCACCACCTAAATCAGATCTCTGGTGTAACAAAACTAAGCCTCAGCCACTGAAAAAACAGGAAAAAGCAAATGAACAACTAACATTGGCTACACATAAACTGAGAGGAGCACAGGCCCCAGGAGGGGACCCCGCTGACCTCCACAAAACTGGAGAAAATTATGCAAAAAGCAAGAACAATAAGAAAAGCAGAAATTATCTTATCTGAAAGCAGCAGATGCATGCAAGACTCCAGCAGGCTTCCAAATGAACCAGGAACCACAATTGAGACAAGAACAATTGATCACCGGCAACCATCATGGGTAGGAACCTCCCTTATATCAGTCCAGTCCGTGATCCCAGATTGCCATTCCTCGCTGTAAGATTCAGTACTGTCTGCAACCACCAGAAGGAGCCTCTGCTCAGAAACCATCTCCAGCACATTCATAACAAGAGTCTATCATGGGTGTACTATTACGCCCAACGTTTGAAAAGCGTTAAAGACAATGTATCATCAGTAATTGATCTAAAATTTAAATCAAGATTTCTTGTTAGACATTTGGAAATGAATTGTGCCTATTTTTTTTTTATATTTTTTCGTGCCATTATCAATTTATAATCAAATCCTTAAAGAGAAGGTGCTTCGATTTTTATTTTTGTATAAATAATTATTGATAATATAATGAATTATTTTTAATATAACATTAAATGCACCGGATTAACTGTATTTATTGATTATTGTTTAATTCAACCACTGGGGCTGCTATTACATACCTATATACAGCAGCCCCTGAACATAAGAATGTGCGGTCAATGTCCATCTGCATCTCCTGCATCGTGGCTGCCTGTGACCTGAGTATGCACGATTGTGTTGCATCCAATTGCACGAGGAACAGTTCACGGGTATAGGGAAGAATCGATTCATTGAAATTTTACAAATTCTTGATGCTAATGTAAGGAGTTGGTGGGAAACCTCACATGCCTCCTCTCTCCCGGGCGCTGCTTGCATGGTTATCTGCGGCACCTATTGGCTTAATGTTATTGATGTGATATGTAATGTTTACATATTGTGATGTTATGTACTGTCTGTAGGATTAGGGTTAGAATAGGAATTTATATACTATATTAATGGGATAGAATAGAAGGGGAGGACATTAGTGATAGGAAATAGCATAGGTTAGGAGATAGGTGGCACAGGGGTTAATTTACTGGGAGGGGCAACACAGAGCAGGGACTTGTAATGGAGTTGCTTCCTGGTTGGGTTCAGAAGCCTGGGAAACCTGCCCACGGGCAGGATGTGTGAGCAGTGATAGAGCAGAGGATTACAGCTATGGGGATAAAGCTGTTGTAGCAGTAAGGGGCCCCAGGCTGAGAACAGTGCAGACGGACACCAGCTTGAAAGGACAATCCCCAATCAGGATCCGGGGTTTATGACCTGTGCGGGAGCTGCAGTGCAAGCATTCCTGGCACCTCTTCCCATTGGAGCCATACAAGGGGCTGATAAGTAGCTGGTGAAGGGAAAGAACAGGAGGGACATGGACTGTCCAAAAGATACGGCCAGGATTGTCAGGCAGAAGAAGCTGCTAGAAAGAACAGGGCCTCTCTGGATGACAGGTAAAGACAGGAAGATGATTCTGTATGTGATGTGTGCCACCAAAGTAAAGACTGTTTTATTGCTAAGTAAAGTTACACTGTTGAGAAAAACATGCAGTACCGAGTGATTTTTGGGACTTATGCATCAGAGGCTGAAGTAACAGGGATCGTGGAAACTCCAGCAGCTGAAGTGTGTACAGTACTGCATACGGAGCTGAAAGGATTTGTTGTTACATCTGTGAGGCGCCAGGGTGTGGGAGCAGAACAGCGAGTTGCCACGACTACCACCATGGCAGCCTTACACAAACATAACACCATGTTTAAAACAGCTGAAATTGAAAAGAGAATGGCTTCTACAAATGGATAATGATCCTAAACACATGTCAAAATCCACAAATCTCAAAGGGTGCAATCTGAAGGTTTTGCAATGGCCCTCACAGTCCCCTGATCTGTACATCATTGAAAGTCTGTGGCTAGACCTCAAAATAACAGTGCATGCCAGGAATCTCATAGAACTGGAAGAATTTTCCAAAGAAGAATGGTTGAAAATCCCTCAAACAAAGACTGAGACTCTTGGCTGGATATAAAAAGTGTTAACAAGCTGTGAAACTTTCAAAAGGCCGTGCAACTAATTACTATCCATGCAGGGTGCCCAAACATTTGCATCTGACCATTTTTCTTTTTTCAATTTTTAAAATGTAAAAGATGAAAATATATATACATATATGTTTTCACTAAAATACAAAGGAAATGAGTCATCTTTAACTTTAGACCTTTTAGAGATTATTTAATCTTCAACTTACTTAACTGTTCACAATAATAGTAATTTTGACCAGGGGTGCCCAAAGTTATTAAATTTCAGGTCACTTTTAATCCAAGCCACACTACTTGCAAGCTGATTCATTCACTATTTCAAATGCTTTAAATTTAGTTGATTTTCCTTAGCTACAACACAACCTGCAACTCACTGCAATGTTTGCAATGTTTGGTAGATTGAGGGCACTGTCTACTCCTATATAAACAAATCCAGAGCAGGGGAGTCTTAGACTTAATTTTTTTATTGTGAGATAAATGGCTTCTTTAACCTCATAATGCAAACAATATAAATTACGTATTGCTGTAATCATAATAACCCAAAAAATAAAGCTGCCTTGCCAATTTTACCAGAAGCGGAAAGGTATTAAAAAAAAATTCAATTCCTGGTTTGCTGTTGTTTGTTCATTCTGTCTCCCAAAAATCGTAATAGAAAGTAATCAAAAAAGTCATGTGCTCAAAAATGGTTCCAATTAAAACATCAGCTCGTCCCTCAAAAAACAAGTCCTCACATAACTCTGTCGGCAGATATATGTAAAAATTAGAGCTCTCAAAATGTGTTTATGCAAAAACTAGTTTTCGTAATAAAAAGCGTCTTTTAGTGTGAGACAGCAGCCAAACATAAAAACCCAATATAAATCTGGTATCACTGTAATTGCACCAACCTGAAAATAAAGTTGACTAATCACTTATACTGAACAAGGAAAGGCGTAAAAAATAAATAAAACCAATTCTTCACATGCTGTTAATTTTTTCATTCTGCCTCCCAAAAGATCGCAGTAAAGCTCAGCACACATTTATCGTGCACTCTGGGCTGAGTGCTTACCCTGGGATTTCAGTGTAAATCTCTGAAATACATGATTCAGACGGAACCTCTGGTGGAAGATTCCCTATAATGAGGCAGAAGGAGGCACTGTGGATGACATAGGGCATGTGATCCAGCAGTGTCCGTCTTTTTAGGACTGCATAAAAGTGCTGTCGACCACAATTTTGTGCACTTTTGAAAAGAAGGACACAGTTGAACAGCTGCAAATCCTCCAGTCCCAAATCCAAATTCCCCCCCTCACTTCTGAGCCCCAGTGTGCCTAGACCACATTTAATACCCACATGTCATTTCTGTAGTGATGAGAGCCCTCCTAAGTTATGGGTGCGTCTCTCCAGAAGCATGAGCTGGGCATAACATACTGGTAACTACAACAACAGCAATTTACACTTTTCACTCAGCAACATTCACTGCTGCTTGTTTCTGGAAAACACCCATTGGGTCAAAATCATCACTGCATCTGTAGATAAATTCCCAAAGTGATATAATTTCCAAAATGGGGTCACTTGAGGGGGGTGTCTGCTTTTCTAGAGCTTAGGGGCTCTGTATATGCAGTCCGCAAGCTATTCTAGGAAAATCTACGCTCCAGGAGACAAATTGTAACGCCGGTATGTCTGTACCTTGTTTTCCCGGCATTACTTAGCATGTCTCTGCTTTAACCCTTTGCTCCTTTTCCGGTAACCAGCTGGGATACTGTTGTCTATTGCCTGTATGGATTCTGCTCAATTCCCGCCTCTGCTGCATAGCTGTGCATATGTTGTGATATGTCTGCTCCGCTGCATGACCATCTGCATGTGCGGTCCCTGGCTGCCGCTGTGGAAGCTATTTATGGCTTGTGAGGTCCTCTTTAGCTGGTGCATGACTTTCCACATGTGTCCAAGCTTGCAGCCGCTGCCAAGTGCCTTAAGCCGCAGTGCCTGTGCCGACTGTGCTGTAATGGTATCTGTGTGTGCTTAGGGTGCGTGCATCCACACCTTCCCTGATTTTATTAGGGCAGTGTGTGTGTGTGCTTAATTGCTCTCCCCTGCCTATTGCTGAGGAGCAGCTCCTATATAAAGTTCCTCTTTCCTGTTGGGCATTGCAAGAGCTTCGCATTGAGTTCCTGAACCTAGCCATGTGTGTTTGTATGTTCAGCTCTTGCTCTGATTGCAATCAGTTCTGGGAGAGCTGATGCCTTTTGTCCTGTCATGTGTTTCTGCCTGCTCTGGGGGCTGAGTACCCAGATCCGTTTCTGTTTGTGTCCTGTTTTTCCACCTGCTCTGGGGGCAGAGTACCCAGTTCGCCTTTCTTGGAGGCTGCACACAGGCTCATTCCTGTTGTGTCTTGTTTCATGAATCCTTGATCCTGGATTTGTTCCTGTACCTGAACCTGTCTGAACTGTGTCCTCTGTGTTATGTTAGTTTCGTGTAACTGGTGTCTTGTAACCCAACCTGGATTCGTCTGTTAAAGATGGAGTCTGATGTTTATGCTGAGCATCTATTATGCTGTGCTCAGCTTGCTATGCGGTGCTAGCTCCATCTGGCCCCAGTCCAACCAGGAGGTGCTTGCACCATCACGCTTGAGTTCCTTCCTAGGTCCGATACCCGGAGTCTGATGACTGTAGTTTGGAGCCTGATGACCACTGCCTGGTGCCTGGAGATCGTGTACGATGTCTGGAGTCTGGCTACTGGTCCTGCGGTGTCCCTGATGTCCTCCCGGTGTCCCTGATGTCCTGCATTTGTTCCTGATGTCCTGCCTGTGTCCAGATGTCCTGATGTCCTGCCTGTGTTCCTGATGTCCTGCTTGTATCCAGATGTCCTGATGTCCTGCTTATGTCCTGATATCCACCCTGCGTCCTGATGTCCTGATGTCTTGCCTCTGTCCTTATGTCCCGATGTCCTGTCGGTTCCCCGTTGTCTACCCTGTGATGATGTCTGTCCTGGTCGGTGTCTGATGTTCTCATGCTGAGCCTGTGCTATGCCTGAGGCCTGAGAGAGAGGCCACCCTAGTATGCCCGTGCCAGATAACCCTGGACTACATTAGCCCGTGATGTCCTCCTGCCTTTGTTTGTTATCCTGAAGTGTGTACCCTTCCCTGATGTGCGGAATTGGGAGCCTGGCATTATATTCTGTTAATCTACTGTGTTTGTCTTCAAGTAAATTTTTACATTTCTTCCTGAAGTTGTGCGGTGTTGTCTAGTCCTGCAGGTTGCCATCTTGCCCACATGCTCAGCTGCCACAGACCCCCGGTCAGTGCCCTCCTCTAGTCCAGGTAGGCTCGGGTCCCCCTCTATTGTCCAGTGGGTCCACATTCCCTTACCAACTGGGACACACGCCCCACGTCATTATGGTCAGGCGGCATGGGAGCATAGGCTAGCTAGGCAAGCTATGCCATGTCCCGAAGCCCCGAAACCATGGATGCGTAACACAAATAGAGCTCTGTCCCTCCCGATTGTCTCTGTATGGCTAAGCAGCTCTGTACAGCCACATATGGGGTATTTCTATATTCAGCAGAAATTGTACAACAAATTTTGGTGCCATTTTTACTGTTTTCTCAATATGAAAATGTAAAATAAAATTTGGGGCTAACACAATTTTGGTGGTAAAAATGTGAAATATTTTTTCTTCACTGCCCAATGGTATAAAATTCTGTGACACACCTGTGCTGTTAATATAATCACTGCACCTCTACATGAATAAATTGAGAGGTTATGTTTGTAAAATGGCACCTCAGTGTCTCTGCCAATATGACATGGCACCCTCAAACTAGTGCAGAAAAATCTGCACTGTAATATGTCACTACTTCCCTTCTGAGCTTTGCACTGCACCTCAAAAGTAGTTTTCGACCACATATGAGGTATAGGTGAACTCAGGAGAAATTGCAAAACAATTTTTGGGGTCAATTTTCTCTTGTTACCCTTGAGAAAATACAAAATTTGTAGTTAAAAAAATTTGGGGGGAAAAATTTGATTTTTTTTTTCACCTTGGGGTTCAAGGTGTTCAATACATTTATAGATAAGTTCCCAAAGGGGTTTAATTTCCAAAATGATGTCACTTGTGGGGGGGTTTCCACTGTTTAGGCACATCAGGGGCTCTCCAAACGCGACTTGGCTTCCGCTAATTATTCAAGAAAATTTTACATTCAAAAAGTGAAATGAGGCTCCTTCCCTTCCGAGCCCTGCCGTGTGCCCAAACAGTAGTTTTCCCCCACACATGGGGTATCGGCATGCTAAGGATAAATTGCACAACAAAACATATGGTCCATTTTCTCCAGTATCTGTTGCAAAAGTAAAACAAATAGGTCTAAAGGAAAGAAAAGTAAATGTTTATTTTTTCTTTCCACGTTCCAAAAATTCCTGTGAAACACATGAAGGGTTAATAAACTTCTTGAATGTGGTTTTGAGTACCTTGAGGGGTGCAGTTTTTAGAATTGTATAACTTTTTGTATTCTGTCATATAGGCCCCTCAAAGTCACTGAGATGTGAGATGGTCCGTAAAAATAATGATTTTGCTAATATTGTTGTAAAAATGAGAAATCACTGGTAAAATTTTAACCATTATAACTTCCTAATAAAAAAAAATTATGCTTCAAAAAGTGTGCTAATGTAAAGTAGACATATGGGAAATGTTATTTATTAACTATTTTGTGCAATATAACTGTCTGATTTAAGGGCATAAAAATTAAAAGTTTGAAAATTATGATATTTTCACCAAATTTCCATTTTTTTCATAAATAATTGCAAGTCACATCAAAGAAATTTGAGCGCTATCATTAAGTATAATATGTCACGAGAAAAAGGATCCATTGAAGCGTTCCAGAGCCATTACCACATAAAGTGACAGTGGTCAGATAAAAATTGGCCTGATCATGAAGGTGAAAACAGGCTTCGGGGTGAAGGGGTTAATAACAGTACAATCTGAGGCAATAGTGCCATGCCAAAAAAAAATATTTTCATCTGAGTGTTGCAGAAAAACATTATTTCATTCAGATTGCAATGATATTATTTGTGGTTACTTTGAACAGTTTGTGGGAGTTTTAGTTTATTTCACACTTTCATTCTCTTTTTTTAAATATGCCTGTAATTCTATATGGAATTCTTTAATAATACACTTTAACATAGTTTTACCTGATAACATTTTGCAGCCAGCAGTCACCATTGCAGGAGCCTCAGAATTATCAAGGTCATGTTAAAGTCAGTGGAATCAAGCCCCCCCACAGGTGGCAGCTGTAGATAGGCAGCATCAGAGATCAGCAATGAGGATGATAGGAAGAGATTGGCACTTTAAGCTTTCTTTACTTCTGCTCTTAAGGTACTGCCACACTAAACAATCCCGCTAGCGATCACGATAACGACGCATACTAATGCGATCGCTAGCGGATTGTTTCTATATCGCTAAGTGCGGCCACATTTAGCGATATAGTTAACGACGCTATCGCCGTTAGCGATCTTCTTAACGACTTTAGCGGTACAAAAGTACCGCTAAATCGCTAAGAAAAGGTGCCACACTAGCGATATATACTTACCCAGCGGGAGCGCCGACGAGAAATAGGGTCCGGAACGATTCCAGCGACGAGCGAGATCACAGCAGGAAGCTCGTCGCTGCAGATGCCGCACTGAACAACATCGCTAACGGATCGCTAAATAGTGACGTTTTTTAGCGATCCCGTTAGCGATATTGTTCAGTGTGGCATACCTTTAGGCTGGTTTCACATTAGTGTTTTTTAGTGCAGTGCATCGTGCTCATCCGATCGCATGCACCATGAGCCCCTATGTTTAACATGGGGAGCACATGGTTTAGCGTTTGCATGCGATCATCAGCGTTTTGTGTGCATGCGTTATTTCGAGGTGAGCGCCTTGGCACGCACAACGCAACATGTTGCATTTTTTAGTCCGCCCAAAGTCGTTAAAAAGACGCATGCGCTCGCTTTGCGCACAGAATGCGCCAAAACTACACATTACAGTCTATGTGATCGCTGGGGTGCGCTTGGACATGTGCACGTCAACGTTTTAGTACGCATGCGTTGTCAAAGATTACACATATCTAGACACTGGTTTAAACCACTCCCTAAACAAAGAAACATTGTTTGGGGGTAGTGTATATAAAAGAAGGTGTTTGGCACTTCAGTCCACTACTCTACTACCACCTACAGGGACAGGCAACTATTCCAAAACAGCTTTGAATAACTTGGATAATGTGAGTATAAAACCTAATGTCTTTCTCTCCTACTTTCTCAATTTATTATGTACTAATGTCTCTTTTTTTATTGCAGCATGTCTTCCAGTTATGAATATGTGCTTGGCCCTGGTGAACTGGCCCAAGCAGAGGGTGAAGTGAGTACCTTCCTCCCATACTGATTGGTAAGTATTTGCTGTTGCATGTACACATGTGGAAAATTATTTTTTTTTCTTTTTCAGACCTCATCATCCACAGCAGCAGAGGAAGAGCGGACGCAGCCAGTCCGTGTGCAGGCGGGGAGACGGCCTGTAAGTATAGACTGACAGAATGTGCTTTTTTTCCCCTGACTTTTTTCTTGCCTGTTTTTCCTATTCAATCTTGCTTCTATTCTGAATCTTGCTTCTATTCTGTCTTGTTTTCTATCTTTTTCATTTCCAAATCTTTCCAAGATTAATGTTTTTCTTTATTTTCTAGGCTGCACAACGGGTGAGGAACTCGCCCTGGACAATAACGCCAAGATACAGTTAGTCCAGGAGCGAGTCCCGTTGTGGGACAGCCGTGATCCACTGCACTGTGACAACGTGGTGTGTTGTGAATGTGTTAGAAATGAATTCTGAGCAGAAGCTCCCTCTGGTGGTTACAAACAGTACTGAACCATTCAATGAAGATTGTGAAGATTGGCAATCAGGAGTTACAGACTGGTCTTATATAAGGGAGGTTCCCTCCCATCAGGGTTGCCGGTGATCAATTGTTCTTGTCTCAACTTTGGTTCCTGGTTCA
>JARQOD010010221.1:0-27851 GCA_033576555.1 Oophaga sylvatica | reverse complement strand
CAATCAGCCAGGCATGAGGTATCGGTGTCTGGGACAGCATTTATAGCTTTCCAATGAATGTCACAGTAAGACGAGGTGGGTGAGGGATCAGTGTAAGGCCCTTTTGCTGGGAGCCCTGATAACACATACAACACCTCTACCTGCTTTTATGCTGAGACAGTCAGGTGGCACAAATATCAGTTGTCTAGACTAACATTGTCAGAAAAATTTAAGGATAGTAACTCAGGTAGTTGAGTACAAAGAAGTGGAGGCCTGATGGTCTCAGAGGCCTTTGGCTACAGGCAACATGCATGAAGGAGACCCAACCAGGAGTCTGCACATTTACAACAATTAGTGGCAGACACCAACAAACAGTTCCATATCCCTCTGAAAGCCTGGAAGGGGCATAACTAGGTGGCCTAGCAAATCCCTACTCAGACAAGTGGCAGCAGGCAAAAACCGCGACCCAAGGAGGTACAAAGAGGTGGCACCAGGTGCTACTCCATGGCTGACCTACAGAATGTGGGAGCTGACCCCCTGCAGGCAGGCACTGTAGGGACTCTTTAACCAAGGGTGCAGATGTGACCAGCTGAGGAACAGAAAAGCACTGAGAGGTGCGGTCTGGACCGGGTGTTAGGACAGATGGGTGCTGGCAGGTGCGATCTGGACCAGCTGATGGACAGAAGAGCACAGACAGCTACGAGCAGACGGGCACAGGGTAGACAAGCAGACAGCCGGACCTGGAGAACCTGACAACTAGTAAGCATGCAAGACAAACTAACAACGTAGCTCAGACACGTCCATATTGGAAGAGAAGCCTTAAATAGAAGATGTTGCCCAGCTATAGGTTGGGAATACCTTAGGTTGATGTATCTGGTCCCTTTAAGAGGGAGGGAGCACATGAGTGTGCCCTCTAAGCATAGTTCCCAGTCCTACAACTGAACCTTTGTGGACACCGACACATTGGGGACGAGATGAGGAGATGATGTGCGAGTGGGAGATACTGAATGTCCTGTCTATTAGGTACGAGGAGATCCAACAAAGGGCCAAGTCTGTAATGTCAACAGATCAGAACATCTGTAGTTAGAGGGAATGGTCCACTGTGTCAAAGATAGATGCCATGTCCACGAGAAGGAGGAGGACAAACTCACATCACTT
This sequence comes from Oophaga sylvatica, assembly GCA_033576555.1. Lineage (NCBI taxonomy): Eukaryota > Metazoa > Chordata > Amphibia > Anura > Dendrobatidae > Oophaga > Oophaga sylvatica. The sequence goes on along the minus strand of JARQOD010010221.1, from coordinate 26,714 downwards.
TCATTTGGCGGTTAGTAGGTCGTTGTTGGCTTTAGTCAGGGCAGTTTCAGTGGAATCGTGCGGTTTGAAGTCAGATTGTATGCAGTCAAAGAGGGAGCAAAAAGAGAGGTGGGAGCACAGTTCAAAATGGACATGTTGTTCCAGAAGTTTGGTGGCATAGGGGAAAAATGATATGGGGCGATAGGTAGACACAGAGGATGGGTCAACAGTGGGCTTTTTGAGGATGGGTGTGATTGAGATATGTTTCAATCAGTATGGAAGACTCCAGTTGTTAGTGACAGATTGAAGAGGTTGGTTATGCTTGTGATGAAGACTATGGTAAAGTTTGGAATGAGGTGGGACATTATTGTGTCACGTTCACAGGTGGTGAGGCCAAGTATTCAGATGAGAGGACAGGGAGGGGGAACTGGTGGACGCAGGAAAGAATTGAAAGTACCGAATAGTTGTTTAGGGATGTGAGACAGGTATGACATGAGGGATGATAAGTCGGTTTGTTTTGCTTCAGTTAGAATTTGCACAACATTTTTACCACTTCTGTTACTGGACGGGCAACTCCACTCCCCTTCTTTCGCAGCCGTACAATGGTACACTTTGTAGATGAGGGCCAGAAAGAACATGTGCTCCAGTAGATGGAAAGCTCTACATCAAGTGGCCTCTACTCTTCTTCCTTCACCTTAACATTACACACAGTACAGTCCTCGGTGGTGGCACCCCAATTAACATTATTCCCCCCACATCACAACTCTCCAAGCGCCCAGCTGACTGTGAGGAACCACAGATGGGCCATTCTGCAGAGCTGTTCACACATTCTAATCTATGAGTATCAGAGGTCTGCTCTAAACATTCACAGAGTCAAGTTTAGGAAATCATCTGCACTGATGGACAAATTTTTCCTGACTTAGGTCTATGGCTGGACCTAGTTTTGTCCAAGCATAAACCAAACCCTCTTCAACAGACGTTAACCCCGTTGGGTGAAGGTGATCCATTTTTGATGAGACTCAGATATTTGAGGCGCCCGTCGACTGTACTGTGCTGTCAAGGCAGGAAGAGGAGGAGGGTGACTCTCAGGGTAACAACTGGGAGAACAGAGAGGATGACAATAAGGTAGTAGATCACACTTGTTGTAAACCAAGAGGCATGCAGCTGGGTAGCTCAGCACAGGAGGAGGATGAAGATGAGGTTACGTACAAACAGAGTTATGCAATCACGGCAACCAATGCATCTTGAGTAGTGTTGAGCGATACGATACCGCAAGTATCGGGTATCGGCCGATATTAGCTCTATCGGCCTTTCGATACTTAGTTCCGATATTTTCGTCTTATCGGATACCGGAATCGGGATTGTCACTGTCACTGTCAGTGTCCGTCGGTCGGGTCTGTCAGGAGTCAGCGGCACTTACCTGGCAGAAGATCTCCGGCGGTCACGGGCTGGACTGCTTCATGGCCGCCATCATCTTTCCCCGGCGGTCACATGCAGTTTCTCGCGATAACTGCAGTGACTGCTGAGTAATCCCGGCCGTAAAGCAGTCAGTCCGATGACGTCACCGCCGGGGAAGCAGGTAATCAGCTGTGCTGCGTTGTGATGACAGGCTCTGCCTGTCATTGCGATGTAGCAGAGCTGGATCGTCGTGGGACTGTCGTTACTATGTACTGCGTCGGACAGGTGGTATACTGTTGGTTTTTTTTTTTTCTTTTTTTACAGGAGATCGATGGCGTCGCAGGAATGAGTGTATAATAAAATTAATGAAAACTGTGTTGTCTCTTTTATTTCATTAACCCCTTAATGACCAAGCCATTTTGTAGGTTAAAGACCAGGCCAATTTTTACAATTCTGACCACTGTCTCTTTATGAGGTTATAACTCTGGAACGCTTCTACGGATCTTGGCGATTCTGAGATTGTTTTCTCGAGACATATTATACTTCATGATAGTGGTAAAATTTCTTCAATATAACTTGCGTTTTTTTATGAAAAAAATGGAAATATGGCAAAAATTTTGAAAATTTTGCAATTTTCAAACTTTTAATTTTTATGCCATTAAATCAGAGAGATATGTCACAAAAATTAGTTAATAAATAACATTTCCCACATGTCTACTTTACATCAGCACAATTTTGGAACCAAAATTTTTTTTTGTTACGAAGTTATAAGTGTTAAAAGTTGACCAGCAATTTCTCATTTTTCCAACAAAATTTACAAAACCATTTTTTTAGGGACCACCTCACATTTGAAGTGAATTTGAGGGGTCAATATGACAGAAAATACCCAAAAGTGACACCATTCTAAAAACTGCACCCCTCAACGTGTTCAAAGCCACATTCAAGAAGTTTATTAACCCTTTAGGTACTTCACAAGAATTGAAGCAATGTGGAAGGAAAAAATGAACATTTAACTTTTTTTCCCAAAATTTTTCTTTAGACACAATTTTTTTAAATTTTGTCAAGGGTATCAGGAGAAAATGAACCACAATATTTGTTGTACAATTTCTCCAGAGTACACCGATATACCATGTGTGGGGGTAAACCACTATTTGGGCGCATGGCAGAGCTCGGAATGGAAGCAGCGCCATTTGACTTTTTTGGCTGGAATTGAGATTGGACGCCATGTCGCATTTGGAGAGTCCCTGTGTGCCTAAACAGTGGAAACCCCCACAAGTGACCCCATGTTGGAAACTGGACCCCTCAAGGAACTCATCTAAATGTGTTGTGAGAGCTTTTAACCCCCAAGGGCTTCACAGAAGGTTATAACGTAGAGCCGTAAAATTAAAAAATCATATTTTTTCCACAAAAATGATCTTTTCATCTCAATTATTATTTTCCAAAGGATAAAAGGACCCCAAAAGTTATTGGGCAATTAGTCCTGAGTATGCTGATACCCCATATGTGGGGGTAAACCACTATTTGGGCGCATGGCAGAGCTCGGAATGGAAGCAGCGCCATTTGACTTTTTTGGCTGGAATTGAGATTGGACGCCATGTCACATTTGGAGAGTCCCTGTGTGCCTAAACAGTGGAAACCCCCCACAAGTGACCCCATTTTGGAAACTGGACCCCTCAAGGAACTCATCTAAATGTGTTGTGAGAGCTTTTAACCCCCAAGGGCTTCACAGAAGGTTATAACGTAGAGCCGTAAAATTAAAAAATAATATTTTTTCCACAAAAATGATTTTTCATCCCAATTATTATTTTCCAAAGGATAAAAGGACCCCAAAAGTTATTGGGCAATTAGTCCTGAGTACGCTGATACCCCATATGTGGGGTAAAAAACTATTTGGGCGCATGGCAGAGCTCGGAAGGGAAGCAGTGCCATTTAACTTTTTTGGCTGGAATTGAGATTGGACGCCATGTCGCATTTGGAGAGTCCCTGTGTGCCTAAACAGTGGAAACCCCCCACAAGTGACCCCATTTTGGAAACTAGACCCCCCAAGGAACTTATCTAGATGTGTGGTGAGAGCTTTGAACCCCCAAGGGCTTCACAGAAGGTTATAACGTAGAGCAGTAAAATTAAAAAATCATATCTTTTCCACAAAAATGATCTTTCCACCCCCAATTGTTATTTTCCAAAGGGTAACAGGACCTCAAAAGTTATTGTGCAATTTGTCCTGAGTACGCTGATACCCCAAATGTGGGGGGAAACCACTATTTTGACGCATGGCAGAGCTCGAAAGGGAAGTAGCGCCTTTTTCAAATGCAGACTTTGATGGAATGGTCTGTGGGTGTCATGTCACGTTTGGATAGCCCCTGATGTGCCTAAACAGTAGAAACCCCCCACAAGTGACTCCATTTTGGAAACTAGACCCCCCAAGGAACTTTTCTAGATGTGTGGTGAGCACTTTGAACCCCCAAGTGCTTCACAGAAGTTTATAACGTAGAGCCGTGAAAATAAAAAAATCATATTTTTTTCCACAAAAATAATCTTTTTGCCCCAAATTTTTATTTTTATAATGGTAACAGGAGAAATAGGACCCCAAAAGCTATTGTGCAATTTGTCCTGAGTACGCTGATATCCCATATGTGGGGGGGAACCACTATTTTGACGCATGGCAGAGATCGGAAGGGAAGGAGCACCGTTTTTAAATGCAGACTTTGATGGAATGGTCTGCGGGTGTCATGTCGCGCTTGGAGAGCCCCTGATGTGCCTAAACAGTAGAAACCCCCCACAAATGACCCCATTTTGCAAACTAGACCCCCAAGGAACTTATCTAGATGTGTGGTCAGCACTTTGAACCCCAAGGGCTTCACAGAAGTTTATAACGTAGAGCCGTGAAAATAAAAAAAATCATATTTTTTTCCACAAAAATGACCTTTTTGCCCCCAAATTTTTATTTTTATAAGGGTAACAGGAGAAATAGGACCCCAAAAGCTATTGTGCATTTTGTCCTGAGTACGCTGATACCCCATATGCGGGGGGGAACCACTGTGATCGCCTTACTGCGATCTTTGGGAGGCACAATGAACAAATCTACCAAAGGTGAAGAATTGGTTTTCTTTTTTACGCCGTTCCTCGTGCGGTATTAGTGATTAGGCGACTTTATTCCTCGGATCGGTGCGATTACAGCGATACCAGATTTACACCCTTTTTTCATGTTTAGCTTCTGTCACACTCTAAAAGATGCTTTTTTTGGAATAATTTTTTGTAAGAATTTTTTGCATCGCCGTATTTTGAGAGCTATAATTTTTCCATATTTCGGCCGACAGAGTTATCTGTGGGCTTATTTTTTGCGGTACGAGCTGACGTTTTTATTGGTACCATATTCGGGCACATAACGTTTTTTGATCGCTTCCTATTCCGATTTTTGTGGAAGCAGAATGAACAAAAACCAGCAATTCAGGAACTGTTTTTTTTTAATTTTTTTTCCCCGTTCCGCGTGTGGTAAAATTGATAAAGCAGCTTTATTCTTCGGGTCACTACGATTACAGTGATACCTCATTTATATATTTTTTTTATGTTTTGGCGTTTTTTACACAATAAAGAATTTTATAGAAAAAATAATTATTTTTGCATCAGTTTATTCCGCGAGCTATAACTTTTTTACTTTTTCGCTGATGATGCTATATAGTGACTTGTTTTTTGCGGGACAAGAGAACGTTTTCAGCGGTACCATGATTATTTATATCTGACTTTTTGATCGCGTGTTATTGCACTTTTTCCAAGCGGTATAATGATACCGCTTGGAAAAAGTATAATTTACTACTTTTTTGTGTTTTTTTTTACGGCTTTCACTGAAGGGGTTAACTAGGGTTATGCTTTTATAGATGGGATTTTTACGGACATGGCGATATCTAACATGTGTATTTTTTTTGTTTTTTATTTTTTTTATTACATAAAAATGTGTATTTTTTAGGGGATTTTTTTAAATTATTTTTTAATAGTTTTTTTACAATTTTTTTTAAAAAATGATTTTTTTCAACTTGGCCCTTTATGGGACTTTCACTTTTTTTACTTTTGATTGCAGTTACAATGCATTGCAATGCTCTGGCATCACAGCAGCTTCCCGTAGCTAAATGACCCGGAGGTTGTCATGACAACCCCCGGGTCATCAAGGTAGAGATCGGGCCCTGCGATTACATCGCTGGGACGCTGATCTGAGGCAGAGGGAGCTCCCGACCCTCTGCCTCCCCCCCTGAGCTCTGCGATCGCGATGGATCGCAGCAGTCAGGGGGTTAACAGCCAGGGGCGGTGGGGGCTCCGCTCCTGGCTGTCAGTGCAGGAAGCCTGGCCACTGCAGCGCCGGCTCCTGCACTGATCGCGCTGGGGAAGCTGAAATTTCAGCTTCTCCTGCGCGATTGCTGCTGTGTTTGGTCAGTCAGATTGACTGACCAATCACAGCGCTGTGAGTGCGGGGACCGACGGCAAAGGTCCCCGCAGCGCTTGCCGTGCCTGTCAGCTGTCTGTGACAGCTGTCGGCACTGATCTACCACTGCGTGTTTACACGCAGTGGTAGATCAAAGGCATGACGTGCAGAGTCCGTCCTGGTGCCGGAACTGGCACCTTGCCATGACGGACTCTGCACGTCAGTGGACATTAAGGAGTTAAAAGACTTTTTTCTTGCTTTATCTTTTTTTATACATTTAATAACTTTGGGATTAATAATGGATCGGTGTCTTATTGACACCTCTCCATTATTAACCGGGCTTATTGTCACCGTGCAATCAACGGTGACATTAACCCCTTATTACCCCACTTGCCACCGCTACAGGGCAGTGGGAAGAGCCGGGTAAAGTGCCACAATTGGCACATCTTTTGATGCGCCAAATGTGGGGCTGCTGTAGCCTGGTATTATCAGGCTGTTGAGGGCCAAAATCCATGGGCCTTGACAGTCTTTTAATACCAGGCCGCAGCAGTCTGCATTTTACTTGGCTGGTTAACAAAAATAGGGGGACCCCTACGCCGTTTTTTTTTCGAGGGGATCCCCTATTTTTGTTAACCAGCCAAGCTAAGCAGACTGCTGTGGCCTGGTATTATCAGGCTTGCAAGGTCCATGGATATTGGATCCTTACCAGCCTGAAAAACCAGGCCTCAGTGGTCTGCTTCATCTGGCTGGTTAACAAAAATAGGGGGGACCCCACGCCAATTTTTTTCGAGGGGATCCCCTATTTTTGTTAATCAGCCAAGATATGCAGACTGCTGTGGCCTGGTATTATCAGGCTGGCAAGGTCCATGGATCTTGGCTCCTTAACAGCCTGAAAATCCAGGCCTCAGCGGTCTGCTTCATCTGGCTGGTTAACAAAAATAGGGGGGACCCCACGCCAATTTTTTTCAAGGGGATCCCTATTTTTGTTAATCAGCCAAGATATGCAGACTGCTGTGGCCTGGTATTATCAGGCTGGCAAGGTCCATGGATCTTGGCTCCTTAACAGCCTGAAAATCCAGGCCTCAGCGGTCTGCTTCATCAGGCTGGTTAACAAAAATAGGGGGACCCGACGCCATTTTTTATTCGAAGGGAACCCCTATTTTTGTTAATCAGTTCCCTCTGACGTCACTGATTGTGTCCCTGGCTGACCTGAAGTGAAAGTGGAAAGCAATCAATTAAGCTTTCCACTTCCTCTCCTGTCAGCCAGGAGAGGAACTCATTCATTTGGGGGTTTACTGTGAGGCTGCAGCATTAGCTGCGGTCCCTGCAGTAAACATTAACCCTTTCTGAAGGATTACACCGTGGGACCTGACTGTGCATGGGATAGGTAAGAATAATTTTGCTTTTTTATTTTATTTTTATTACAGGAAATGGTTTTTGCAGTCAAATAAAAGATGGTCAAAAACATGTGTCTTTATTTCATTAAAATGATTTTTAATTAAAGTGTGTGTGTTTTATTTTTATTTCATGCAATAGGATTAATAATTGATAGTTGTCTAATTGACAGCTCTCAATTATTAACCTGGCTTAAGGTCACCTTTCAATTGCAATGTGGCTTTAACCCCATATTAACCCATTCGCCACCGCTGCAGGGCAATGGGAATAGACGGGCAAAGTGCCAGAAAGGGCGAATCTAATTATAGATTTGTCTTTTCTGGGGTGTCTGGGGGCAGATGTTAGTAGCCAGGGGGGGCCAAAAATAATGGTCCCTCTCTGGGCTATTATTATCTGCCCCCATTCGCTGGCTTTGTCTGTCTGGTTGCGAAAATAGGGCGGGAGCCCACGCATTTTTTTTAAACAATTTTACACCTCATATATATATATATATATATATATATATATATACATGTCATTGAATTTGTGACACATATATATATATATTTATAGTTCATACACTTCTACATAGTATAATAGCCGCTAATTCAATTGACGGCTTTTGTGAAAATGCAGAACCCGACATGAAATGACACTTTGTGTACATAGGGTTAACCATGTCTTTTCATGTCCTTTGCTATCTGATATGCACAAACAATTACATCAGTCTATGTGTGCAAAATTTCACACCTGTAGGGGTTAATTAAAGGTGTAAATTCGTAGCAAAAAAGTCCGTTTTTTTTACAACGAATTTACACCTTTAATTAACCCCTACAGGTGTGAAATTTTGCACACATAGACTGATGTAATTGTTTGTGCAAATCAGATTGCAAACGACATGAAAAGACATGGTTAACCCTATGTACACCAAGTGTCATTTCATGTCGGGTGCTTCTGTCTTTTCACAGAAGCCGGCTTTACCCGGCAATTGAATCAGAGGATATTTTACTATGTAGAAGTGTATAAACTATACATATATGTATATATATATGTCACAATGACATGTATATATATATATATATGTATTCTATGTGTGTATATTTAGTGTTTACAAGGAAATAAAAAGGTTTTTTTTAGTTGCGATATTTTGTTCCCATAGACTTACATGCGACTTCCGGTATCGGAATCGGATATCGCCGATATTTAGTGATATCGGCGATACCATTCCGATCCGATATTTTTAGATATCGAGCAGTATCGCTCAACACTAATCTTGAGGCAAAACTCTTGCAGTGGGTTCTGCAGTTGCCTAGCTTGGGTCCTTTTTTGCATGTTTGCAAAAATCTTAAAAATCAAGCTGTTAACTTTTTTAAAACCAACCTAGTAGAGTAAAAAAATGAAATCATTTCTGAACTACATGCATGACCTGCCACATGCGTGATTAACATGTGTTAATCTGGGAATGTCATTGTGCTAAAATCCAGACTAGCGGGTCTCGCCAACCACCGTCTACCCCATCAACTGCATCTTCTGATTCTTCCTCCTCCCTCATCATGGAAAGTGTTGTCACACAGGTCTGTGGCGGAAGTACCTCCTCTTGTTTACCCTCCACTGTTAGGGTGATTGATAGCCTGTCAGCTGATATGGAATTGGACATGCCTGTTGTTTTTGACTTATCTTACCTACCAAGCACACCCCTATATTTCTCAATCCACTGTAACATCCCCTCCTGCACCTCTCACACAGTCCAACAACTTGTCTTGTTCACTCTCCTCCACTCTGTGTCGGCACAGCAGCAAACCATCGTTTCTGCAGTTGTGCTGACATAAAAGATTCTTCACTCCTACACATGGCACAGTTAATAGTTTGAATTTCACCATCTTCAATCTACTAATACTAAACTTTATGTATATATCACAAACACATTATGCATAGCTTTTCAAGCCAGCAGTTTATATAAAACAGTCAAAAGTTACCAAGTGTAAGATAATCAAACAATTCAAGCAAAAATTATTACAACTCTGCTCTTTAGAGCTTACAATCTACAATAAGGTGGGGGTGACAATTACAGGTGCTTATTTACAATGATGGTAGAGCCATCTTTAGGAAATGGGGGGTAGACAAAGAGAGCATGAGACTTTTGGGTACGGTTGAGTTTGATGGTGAATTATGTTCAGAGAAGTAGAGAATAAGCTGTTTATATAGAGAAAAGTACTTTGATTAGGGAACGTGATAGGCCACCTTAAACACATGTGTTTTTAGAGAGCACCACAAAATGTCTAAGTTGTGGATATACTCCCAGTTTTATGGGGGACAAACGGTAAGAGGCGAGTCATCTAGGTAGGAGATTGAACTTTACAGGACAAAGTCGAGATCTTTGTGTGTCTCAGAGTTTGAAAGTTGTGAGAGGCCACGAGAATTGGCTACAGATAGAAGCTGGGATGCAGTCGGGAAGGTGGAGGTGTTGAAGTCTTCCAGGATAAGTTTTGTCAATTCTAAGGACTAGTGATGAGCGAACGTGCTCCCACTACTCTTTATTCGCCCGAGTATCACGGTACTCGGTGTACTCAGCGAGCACCGAGCATTTCCGTGATTACTCGGCGGGAACTTGGGTCTACACCCAGATTTTTTGGTGGTCTTTAGAGACCCAATCACGATGCAAGGATTGTCTGCCAGGCAACGAAACGCCGCAGCCATCTTTGTTGTGGTTGTGCAGCGATTGGCTGGCCACACAGCATCATCAGGTGTATAAGAGATCGGACACAGCCCTGCTTGGCGCATTCGGCTCCAGTTTTAGATAGTGAAGGGAGAGCTGCTGCCGAGATAGGGTCAGATTTGGGGATCTCTTAGTGTGGGGTCTACCATCCTAAAGTACTCAAATTAAGCTACACCAACAGTCCTTCTAAGGACTAATTCCGGAGAATATACAGTAAAGACCAAAAGTTTGGACACACCTTCTCATTTAAAGATTTTTCTGTATTTTCATGACTAAGAAAATTATACATTCACACTGAAGGCATCAGAACTATGAATTAACACATGTGGAATTATATACTTAACAAAAAAGTGTGTAACAACTGAAATTATGTCTTATATTCTAGGTTCTTCAAAGTAGCCACCTTTTGCTTTGATGAGTGCTTTGCACACTCTTGGCATTCTCTTGATGAGCTTCAAGAGGTAGTCACCGTAAATGGTCTTCCAACAATCTTGAAGGAGTTCCCAGAGATGCTTAGCACTTGTTGGCCCTTTTGCCTTCACTCTGCGTTCCAGCTCACCCCAAACCATCTCGATTAGGTTCAGGTCTGGTGACTGTGGAGACTAGGTCATCTGGCGTAGCACCCCATCACTCTCCTTCTTGGTCAAATAGCCCTTACACAGCCTGGAGGTGTGTTTGAGGTCATTGTCCTGTTGAAAAATAAATGATGGTCCAACTAAACTCAAACCGGATGGAATAGCATGCCGCTGCAAGATGCTGTGGTAGCCATGCTGGTTCAGTATGCCTTCAATTTTGAATAAATCCCCAACAGTGTCACCAGCAAAGCACCCCCACACCATCACACCTCCTCCTCCATGCTTCACGGTGGGAACCAGGCATGTAGAGTCCATCCGTTCACCTTTTCTGCGTTGCACAAAGACACGGTGGTTGGAAACAAAGATCCCAAATTTGGACTCATCAGACCAAAGCACAGATTTCCACTGGTCTAATGTCCATTCCTTGTGTTCTTTAGCCCAAACAAGTCTCTTCTGCTTGTTGCCTGTCCTTAGCACTGGTTTCCTAGCAACTATTTTACCATGAAGGCCTGCTGCACAAAGACTCCTCTTAGCATTTGTGGTAGATATGTGTCTGCTGCTAGAACTCTGTGTGGCATTGACCTGGTCTCTAATCTGAGCTGCTGTAAACCTGCGATTTCTGAGGTTGGTGACTCGGATAAACTTATCCTCAGAAGTAGAGGTGACTCTTGGTCTTCTTTTCATGGGGCGGTCCTCATGTGAGCCAGTTTCTTTGTAGCGCTTGATGGTTTTTGCAACTACACTTGGGGACACTTTCAAAGTTTTCCCAATTTTTCGGACTGACTGACCTTCATTTCTTAAAGTAATGATGGCCACTCGTTTTTCTTTACTTAGCTGCTTTTTTCTTGCCATAATACACATTCTAATAGTCTATTCAGTAGGACTATCAGCTGTGTATCCACCAGACTTCTGCACAACACAACTGATGGTCCCAACCCCATTTATAAGGCCAGAAATCCCACTTATTAAACCTGACTGGGCACACTTGTGAAGTGATAACCATTTCCGGTGACTACCTCTTGAAGCTCATCAAGAGAATGCCAAGAGTGTGCAAAGCAGTCATCAAAGCAAAAGGTGGCTACTTTGAAGAACCTAGAATATAAGACATAATTTCAGTTGTTACACACTTTTTTGTTAAGTATATAATTCCACATGTGTTAATTCATAGTTTTGATGCCTTCAGTGTGAATTTACAATTTTCATTGTCATGAAAATACAGAAAAATCTTTAAATGAGAAGGTGTGTCCAAACTTTTGGTCTGTACTGTAGGTTCCAGTGTTAGCTAGGCAGATGATTGTTCAGTGCTCTATACATATCAGTGCAAGGCCTGCAGGCACTGTATGTGTGCATATACATATCATTGCATACATTAAGAGGGTCCATTCCCTTCCTGTCTGCTGGTGCTGCTGCTGCTAACTATAAGATATATTGACCGATACCCCAGGTCTAGAGTTGAGCATTCCGATACCGCAAGTATCGGGTATCGGCCGATATTCGCTGTATCGGAATTCCGATACTTAGTTCCGATATTTTTCATATATCGTATACCGGAATCGGAAGTTCCCATAATTCTTTGAGAGGCAATGTGATTTTAGTCAGCCAATGAGGAATCCTAAGAAGTGTGGGCACATCCTGTACTGCTGCGGTCATGTTAACTAATGGCATGGCTGTGATTGGATGCTGAAATGATGTCAGAATGCACTATAAAAGGCGCCGCCGCCATTTTAGCGTCACTGTGCTGTGAATTCAGTTAGGGACAGAACGCTGCTCTGCTGACTCTGAGGGACAGTTAGAGATTGCGATTTTGTGTACTGTGCTTTAGGCAGGCTAGTTTACCAACCGTGTGTAAATCATCCTTTTTCCTTGCAGTGTTGTTTTCACAGCTCTGCAAGGTGTGTGTGTGAGTGCAGGTGACGCGCTGCAGTTTGCTCTGCATCCAACGCTGTTTGTAGGCATCTGCACGTGTCACTCACTGACTCATTTTTTTTTTCTTTAGTGTAATTCTTGCAGCTCCATTCAATTTGAATTATAGTGTGACGCTCTTCCATCCGTATCCAATACATTGGTTGCAAACACTATAGAAGTACACCATGGAGCCTTTCACAGATAGTGAACAGTTGTGTGCAGTGTTCACTCTAGTCTGTTTTTTTTTTTTGAGTGCAGATCACGCTCCAGTTACTTCTTGAACCACTGCTGCTTGTAGTCTGCTGAGCGTGTCTCACTGCCTCATCCTTGACATTTTTCTCAAATTGGTGCTGCTCGATTCTATAGAAAAAAACTCTAATCTATTAGTGTGACGTGCTTCCATCTGTATCCAATACATTGGTTGCAAACACTATAGAAGTACACAAAGGTGCCTTTTTTTAGCAAGTGAACAGTTGTGTTCAGTGTTCACTGTAGTCTGAGGTTTTAATTTTTGTAGGAGTGTAGATCCCGCTCCAGTTATTTCTTCAACCACCGCTGCGTGTACTCTGCTAAGCGTGTCTCACTGCCTCATCCTTGTAATTTTTATCTAATTGGTGCTGCTGTATTCAATTTCCAAAAACTAAAATCTATTAGTGTGACGCTCTTCCATCCTGATACAATACATTGCTTGCAAACACAATAGAAGGCCACAAAAAGTCCTTTCACAGCAAGTGAACAGTTGTGTTCAGTGTTCACTGTAGTCTGAGGTTTTCATTTTTGTAGGAGTGTAGATCCCGCTCCAGTTATTTCTCCAACCACCGCTGCGTGTACTCTGCTGAGCGTGTCTCACTGCCTCATCCTTGTCATTTTTCTCTAATTGGTGCTGCTGTATTCAATTTCCAAAAACTAAAATCTATTAGTGTGACGCTCTTCCATCCTGATACAATACATTGCTTGCAAACACAATAGAAGGCCACAAAAAGTCCTTTCACAGCAAGTGAACAGTTGTGTTCAGTGTTCACTGTAGTCTGAGGTTTTCATTTTTGTAGGAGTGTAGATCCCGCTCCAGTTATTTCTTCAACCACCGCTGCGTGTACTCTGCTGAGCGTGTCTCACTGCCTCATCCTTGTAATTTTTCTCTAATTGGTGCTGCTGTATTCAATTTCCAAAAACTAAATCTATTAGTGTGACGCTCTTCCATCCTGATACAATACATTGCTTGCAAACACAATAGAAGGCCACAAAAAGTCCTTTCACAGCAAGTGAACAGTTGTGTTCAGGGTTCACTGTAGTCTGAGGTTTTCATTTTTGTAGGAGTGTAGATCCCACTCCAGTTATTTCTTCAACCACCGCTGCGTGTACTCTGCTGAGCGTGTCTCACTGCCTCATCCTTGACAATTTTCTCTAATTGGTGCTGCTCAATTCTATTTCAAATAATTAAAATCTATTAGTGTGACGTGCTTCCATCGGTATCCAATACATTGGTTGCAAAGAATATAGAATTACACAAACAGGGCTTTCACAGCTATTGAACAGTTGTGTGAAGTGTTCACTGTAGTCTGAGGTTTTCATGTATTATTATATTTACTTGTATGCTTTTATTTAAAAGCCAAGAACACTGAAGGCAAACCTTCGCACTGCAGCTGTTGTCAAAGTTCAACCCACATTATGCACTTCCAACATTGCAGCTTTTGAGGCATGATGTGAGTTGGATTTGCCTAAGTTATGGAGTGACAAGGTTCCCCAATCAGTACCTTATAGCATAAGTATGCTTTTGTGTTTGCATTTGTGTTCGACATATAGATATCTGCAGTAATATGTCTCAATTTTTTTATTAACAGATTTGTGACAAAGACTAATAATTTTATGGTTTTAAAGGTGACGTTTTACTTGTTTACAGCGTAGAATTAAGGGTGTAGCCTCATATCTATGTGTAGCACTAGCCACTTTAACAAGTCATGTTTTTTTCAACATGTGTAGCTAGCTATCAGTAATTGTTGCCGGACACACAGCAGGGGAACAGCAGGCGTTACTGAACCCCACAAACACATCAGCGATTTTTTTTATCTGTGCATCTAACATTTCTGAGCAGCAACTGGCAGTGTTGTAGCCCAGGGAGTACAGTTCAGGTGGTAGAAAGATGAACATAACAGGAGACATGTATAACGTTGCCAACCAGTTATTTAATCTGAAACCGGACAGGCAAATTAATGCGTGATCCATGCCTTGTTCATTTTCAGCAAAGTAAGCCGGTCTACATTATCGGAGGATAGTCGCATGCGACAGTCTGTTAGTACACCACCTGAAGCACCAAAAACGCGCTCCGATAATAAACTGCCAGCAGGGCAAGCCAGCACCTCCAATGCATACTGGCTCGCCAATCCTCTGGAATGCTCTACCCCAAGAAATTAGGACTATCCACAATTTGCATGGTTTCAGGCGCTCCCTCAAAACACATTTGTTCAGAGTGCCCTATCACATTCACTAACCAAAGTCATTCTATGTGTAAGTGTGTGTGTGTAGCCCATTCACTATCTCCATCCATCCCTCACTCCCTCAAAATGGCTGGACCACCATTGTAAATGCACCATTGTATATACACACCTGTACTTTGTATCTCCCCCACCTCATTGTAGATTGTAATCTCTCACGAGCAGGGGCGGCTTATTTAGCTTTAATTATTGTATTGTTAACGTTGTTACTTATGACTTGTGTTCTGAAACTGTTAAACTGTAAAGCGCTGCGGAATATGTTGGCACTATATAAATAAAGATTTATTATTATAGAGGCACACTCAGTAGTGGTGAAGTGTGAACGGCGCAAATTGCGAGTTGATTGCGCCTGATGCAGCTGATACTCCATTACTGCTGGCTGCTGCTCACACAACTGCTCCAACATATGTAACGTGGAATTCCACCTGGTGGGTACGTCACATATGATGCGATGTTCAGGAAGGCTAAATCTGCGTTGCAGAGCTGCAATGCGCGATCTGACCATGCTGGAACGTCGCAAGTGAGCGCACTGTAGGCGGACCTTGTGCAGCAGTGCATCAAGATCCGGATAGTCCCTCAAAAAACTCTGTAAGACCAAGTTGAGCACATGTGCCACACATGGTATGTGAGTGAGGTTGCCTAGGCCCAGAGCTGCCACCAGATTTCGGCCATTGTCACACACTACCAAGCCTGGCTGGAGATTCGCTGTCCAAAACCACACGTCGCTCTCCTGCTTGATGGCATTCCAGAGCTCCTGCGCTGTGTGGCTTCGATTCCCCATGGAAATTAATTTCAGGACGGCCTGTTGACATTTGCCCACGGCAGTGCTCATATCGGTCGCAACAGCTAAGCGTTGTGTGGTGCATGTGTGGGGTGCACGCATCACAAAAAGCTAAGCATCATAGAAGACAAGCATTGAGTAAACGGCAGTTATCCATGGCAGTTAATCAGGGCTGGAATAAGGTAGTCCACACTTTGCTATATTTTTAATCCTGAACAAAACTTTTTCATAAATATTAGGTTTATCAAATACCCTTATTATATTATTATTACAACCTCATGCATCTTTTGCAATATATTTTTAATTTTATTTTAGTATATTTGTTACTTGTTGTTTGTTATCTTTTTAATTATGTACATTAACTCTATCCTCCTGTGTTCCCTTGCCATCCACATTCACCGCCCCATACCCCCTTCATCACGACTCATACACATCAGCCCCTCCATACTTCCCTCTCCCATGTACAGTTCCCATGCACTCATCACCTTCCTGAGAAACCTCAGGCCATCTAGCCCAAACACAATACAGAAAAAAGCAACTTACAACTCCAACAACTACCTGCACTTTATCTTCCTACTCCTATTGATTTCAGGGGACATCTCCCCCAACCCTGGTCCACCATCCCCCAACCTCAATCCCTACCCTACCTCATATCGAAACCATAGTAATCTTATTAATATTAATTGCACTCCCTCATCTCCTTCGTTTAACTGTTCCCTCTGGAATCCACGGTCTGCATGCAACAAGCTAACCTTCCTGCACAACTACTTTCTGAACAACTCTCTTCATCTGTTGGCCCTCACTGAAACCTGGAGTCAGGATTCTGACACGGTCTCCCTCCTGCCATTTCCTATGGTGGCTTACAGTTCTCACATTCCCCGAGACCCTCAAACAGACATGGTGGTGGAGTCGGCATACTCCTGTCCCCACAATGCACTTTCCAGGTCATCCCCCCAATTCCATCACTCTCATTCCCTTCTTTTGAGGTCCACACCATCAGGCTCTTTCGTCCCCTCTCCCTCAGAGTAGCGGTCATATATCGGCCCCCAGGCCCAAAGTCATTCTATGTGTAAGTGTGTGTGTGTAGCCCATTCACTATCTCCATCCATCCCTCACTCCCTCTAAATGGCTGGACCATCATTGTAAATACACCATTATATATAAACACCTGTACTTTGTAGCTCCCCCACCTCATTGTAAATTGTAAGCTCTCAAGAGCAGGGGCGGCTTATATTGCTTTAATTATTTTATTGTTAACGTTGTTACTTATGACTTGTGTTCTGAAACTGTTAAACTGTAAAGCGCAGCGGAATCTGTTGGCGCTATATAAATAAAGATTATTATTATTAAGCGTTCACTGGTACATGTCGAGGTAGACCGTGACGGCTCCTGCAGCGATGTTTCTGAGGAACTGGAGTAGTAGGAGGAGTCAATGTGTACAGACTTGATTCCTGCAATCCTTGGAGTTGGCTGAACACGTACAGCGCCACTCGCAAGATCTGTACCCGGCTACACAACATTGACCCAATGGGCAGTGAGGGAAAGATATCGTCCATGGCCATGGGTACTGGTCCACGCAGCTGTGGTCAGGTGGACATTGCTACTGACAGAGTTTAGTAGCGCATGTTTAATTTTTCCCTCAACATGCTTTTGCAGACCAGGGACGGCTTGCCTGCTGAAATAAAATCGGCTTGGCACATTGTATTGTGGGACTGCCAATGCCATTAAGTTACGGAAACTGTCAGTCTCCAGCAGCCTGAATGACAGCATTTCAAGGGACAGAAGTTTTGGAATGCCAGCATTCAGAGCCTGTGCTCGTGGATGGTTTGCCGAGTATGGCCGTCTTTTATCCCATGCCTGTGCTACCGATGGCTGTTTTGTGGCCTGGGAGTGTGAGGATGACAGGGAACTTGCTGCTGTGGGTGGAATAACACTTTGTCTCTGGACAACAGTGACCGAGGTTCTTCCATGGCGATCCTGTGAGGAAGCCGAACCTGCTGTGTGTGAGCTGGAGGAAGAGGCTCCGACACGACCTGAAGATGTAGGTGCTGCTGTAGGTTGGCCTACATCTCCAGTGTGTCTTTGTAACTCAACTATGTGCTTTGTACCCACATGTTTGCACATATTTCCCACCTCTTCCGACAAGCCTACAACTGCAATGATCAGTCTACTGAACCAACACACGATCAGCTCTTCCGTCTCCTAGTGTATCCTCAACCACCCCTGTAGATTGTGAGCCCTCGCGGGCTGGGTCCTCTCTCCTTCTGTACTTGTGTGTGCCTTGTATTGCTCATGTTTACTGTAATTGTCTATATTTGCCCCTCTTCACATGTAAAGCGCCATGGAATAAATGGCGCGATTAAAATCTATAATAATAATAATATTTGTGTTATTGACGTTACTGACACTTTTACCTCTTTTTACTTTTTGATTACACAGCTTGCATTTGACATAGCAAATATTATCTGCAAGTGTGTCAAAAAAGGACCACGCAGTGCAAGTCCTGGGAGCGCCCGTTTTGACTTTTGGAAGAGAACTGCTCCGAACAGGTTCCAAACTGGAGGCTAAAGTCAACAGAGTATGCAGCCTAACTCTCCCTCTGTTTGTACCATTGGGGCAATCTCTTCCTCAGAGCTGCTCCCACCACCTTCCTGTTCCTCACGCCATGTTGGGTCTTGGACCTCATCATCTCCACTACCCTCTTCCAAAACCTGCTGCTGTTGGGTGGTCTGGCCAGCACCATGCTCAACAGAAACTGCCACCTGAGTCTCATCATCATCAGATGCGTTCTGCGGTGTGCTGTGCATCGGCACTGCCTCACCCGCCTCTTCAGATTCTGAGAGACACAGCTGTTGCGCATCACTGCATACTCCCTCTTCTTCACATTCCAGAATGCTGCTTGGCTGGGCCCCTGTTTGCAAGCCAACAGATTCTGAGAACAGAAGCAGAGACTCAGCTGGATCCTGTACAGAACTGTCTGACTGCCTGGGCAATTTGGCAGGCGGTGAAGAGACAGATGGTTGCTCAACAGTGCTGTGGTCCTGAGAGGAGGTGGAAGCAATTGAAGTAGATGCATTGGCTGCCATCCAAGCAACAACGGCTTAAATTTGTTCTTCCCGCAGCAGGGGGGTACGCCGACCTCCTACTAAAGTGCACATAAAGGAACGCTCGGAAGTGCTGTTAGCACAGTCAACACTTGCTCCTGTGTTACTGGGGTTCAGTAATGTCAGCTGTTTCCCTGCTGTGTGTACGCCAAAAAGTCATGCTGCCTCCACCCTGTCCTCCTCTCATCCCTGGGCTCAAACACTGCCAGTTGTTGCTCGGAAGTAATTGCCACGGGTAATGACTCCTGCCCAGCCTGGTTACAGCACGACAGCTGTTTCCTGGCAGTGTCAACGTTAATTAGCCTACAAAAAGTTGTCCTGTCGTGTTGCACTCTATGGTGCCTGCAGTTTAGTTGATTCCTATGTGTGCTGTGGGATATCTAAATAAAGGCTGTTTCCGTTGTGACAATAGGACAAGCACCCACTCTAGGACTGTGTGATTCGGTAACTGCGGACGGCTTGCGGCCTGTCAACTTACATTTTCATGGGTGCCTTATGGTACCCGTCCGGGTTCCAGTACCGTCAGCTGGTTCTCCGCACTGCCTTTGGCCTAGGTGCCTCCATGTCGGTATCCGAGTTCCAGCAAGTCTGCTGGTCCTTGGTAGTGCTTTTGAGCACAGGTACCTCCTGCTTAGTAACCGTGTCCCAGTAACGTCAGCTGGTCCTCGGTTGTGCCATTGGCTCTTTTCCTTCTGCTGCCCCTCCGGGTTCCAGCACAGTCAGCTGGTCCTCGTTACTTGCATTGGCTCTTGTACCTTCTGCTACCCGTCCGGGTTCCAGTAACGTCAACTGGTTCTCGGAAGTTAGACGACCCTAAAGACCACCCCGAAGAAGATGACGACCCCAAGGACGACGAGCATCAAGACAACCAGCCTGAACACCATCACAAAGAAGAAATATAAGATTACCCAGAAGAAGATCACCAACAGGACAAAGAAGGTTAAGACAAACTACAAGATACAGAACAAGAGACAGAAGAACAATAAGCAGAAGATCAAAAAGCAGAAGAACATGAAGTATAAGACCAAAATGAAGAGCAAAATATATGCTCTAAATTATAAGCAGAAGAAGACTAAGCAGTGTATGGGGGTGAGTCCGTTCCTCCTCGTGGTGCCCCTGGAAAATGCCTGCTGCTGCAGGCTAAACTGAACACGGACAAATACTGTTGTAATTTAAATCTTTTGTGACAGCAAGAACGGAAGGCTGAAAAATTCATACTTTTACAGATTACAAGTACAGGAATCTCTGTCACAAATAAGAATATGATGAAGAAGATGAAGAGGAAGAAGATGAAGAAGTAGAATATGAAGAAGAATAATAGTTTAATAAGAACAATATGAGTAATGTTAACAAAAAGATGAATAGCAAGAAGTTTAAGAAGAAGATAAAGAAGGTGAAGATGAAGAATAATTTGATGACAAAGATGATGCTGCTGAAGATTATGAAGGTGAAAGTGTGGCAAAAGTTAAAAAGGTGAAGAGCATGGAAGTTGTGAAACATACATATTTGCCAAAATAGAAAAAAGGTTAACAACATTGTCAATTATTTCGTCAATCCGAACGTCTTTAAAAAAAAAAATATTAATGCTATTCCATTGGATTGGGTTAAACATCTATGCCTTTAATGTCTCCTCAACCTCCCCAATACATTCTACATTACTCTTTGTTGTTTTCCTTCATGTACAATTAACCTACAAGCCAAGAATGGGCTTTTTTTAATTCCGATATTTTGTTCCCATAGACTTACATTGGATTTCCGGTATCGGTATTGGGTATCGCCGATATTTTTGGGGTATCGGCGATACCATTCCGATTCCGATACTTTTGGATATCGGAAAGTATCGCTCAACTCTACCCAGGTCTAATTGGGTTGGAAAAATTTTTGGCCAAGTTAATAGAGCTTATTTTACTGCAAATCAATCCAGAGAGCCCTTTTTTTCCTCCATTTGCTTTTTGACAGTGCACAACACAGTCACATACTTTTTCTGGCACAGTGTGAAAATCCAGCAATTTTAAAGGGGTCACAAAAATCACTTTGAGTGCACAGAAAAATATTTAATTTTTATGGGGTACAGTAGAGTAGAATTTTTTTTGGGTGTCATACACATTTTCTTGACACGATTTTGCTGAACCCCCAAAAATTTATACAGGCCACATATTTTACAGTGCGGTATATCTGTGATACGCCTCATCCATCCGTCTGTTAAGAATTTTGGTCATTTTAGCTCTAAATTCCATTTTTTTGCTATCTGTCACTATAGTTATTTATAGCACTATTTAGCCTAAAAAAGCAAAAAATAAAGACCACAGATTTGTCAGTGTGGTATCGTCGTGCCAGGTCATATATCTGCGTACTCCAAGTTTGCCCATTTTAGGCCAGTTTTCCATTGTTTTCCTGTGTGCCACTGTAGTTATATACAGCACCATTTAGCCTAAAAAAGCAAAAAAAAAACAGGCCACATAATTGTCAGTGTGGTATCTCCGTGCCAGCTCATACATCTGCGTGCTCCAAGTTTGGCCATTTTAGGCCGGTTTTCAATTTTTTTCCTGTGTGTCACTCTAGTAATATACAGCACTATTTAGCCTACAAAAGCAAAAAATACAGGCCACAGATTTGTCAGTGTGGTATCTCTGTGCCAGCTCGTATATCTGCCTGCTCCAAGTTTGCCATTTTAGGCCTGTTTTCCATTGTTTTCCTGTGTGTCACTCTAGTTATATACAGCACTATTTAGCGTAAAAAAAAGAAAAAAATACAGGCCACATATTCGTCAGTGTGGTATCTCCGTGCCAGCACATATATCTGCGTGCTCCAAGTTAGCCCATTTTAGGCCTGTTTTCTATTGTTTTCCTGTGTGTCATTCTAGTTATATACAGCACTATTTAGCCTAAAAAATACAGGCCACAGATTTGTCAATGTGGTATCTCCGTGCCAGCTCATATCTGCATGCTCCAAGTTTGGCCATTCTAGGCCAGTTTTCAATTTTTTTCCTGTGTTTCACTCTAGTTAAATACAGCGCAATTTAGCTTACAAAAGCAAAAAATACAGGCCACAGATTTGTTAGTGTGGCATTGTGGCACCCCAGGAGTCTGGTTGCCACAATGGCCTTGCCTCCCTCAGGGGGGAAGTGATGTCATGCCTGGAAGCAAAGAAGGGATCCCCTTACCAGGTAGTTCCAGCATACAACACAGTTCCTTCTCCAGACCAGCAAGGGGAGCTCTAACCTGACTTTTAGGGGAACTGCTTTCTCTGGTCAGAAGCAGGAAGTTAGTAGTTAGTTAGAGCCTGAACAGGGTGGAGAGAGGATGTGTGGAGAGGTCCTGGTGTTACGATCTGTAGCTGAGCTCACCCCTGGCTTTAGTGCCAGAGACCAGTCCCCAGAGCCTGAGGCTATGTGGGTACTAAAGCCCCAGCAGCAGAATCCAGAGGGCAGAAGACCGCAGATCCTCTGTTCCCAACTGATACTCGACGACATAGCAGCACGTGTGAGCCGGAGGCGCCAGACATGAGCGATCCCTGAAGTAGGCTACAGCTGCCTGACATGCGAGTGGAGTTCTACCTAAGTAGCAGACAGAGAGAGGAACTTGAATAGAGTTTACAGCAGCAAGTATCTCAGAGAATAGCGCTAGAAAGAAAGACTCACAACCCACCTGGCTGAGGAGATTCCCATATTGCTCTCAGGCTGACCGACTCCAGAACCATCTGTAACCTGAGCCCTGGACTGTACCTGCATTGCTCAGTAAAAGGTAAAGGAAACTGCACTCTGATTTGTCTTCTGAATCTTTCCTGCGTCACGTGCCCTGCACTACACTTACTACCAACATCACCTCTAACATCCTAACTGCCCTGGGACATAGCTCTGCCTGTGGAGAGCTGAACCAACTCTGCTGCATCAACACCAGTCCCAGTGGACTGAATCTGCAGCATCGGCTAACATCTTTATTGCCGAGTACCATAGGTGGAATCACGAACACTTTATTACAAACTCTTTATTATCCATTTTCATCATATCCCCTTTTATTGGACGCACAGGGCCACAGACCGGGTCACTGCTGCCGTGACCCTGTCCCTTTAAGAAACGACCCGATACCGAGTATCCCCACTGCCCTGGTGGGCAATCCAACCCTGCGTCACGAACAGGATCCGTACACCGGCATTGCCGGGTACTGTGTGCCATAGACTATATTGAACTGGGTGAATTGCTGCCATTGCAACACCATGTGGCGTGCCATAGTGGGCGGAGCCAGAGAGAGAACGTGAAAAGAGAAGTTTTGCATGCGGAGACAGCAGCTGTCAGAGAACAGGAAGCTAAGACCTGGAATCCCGGTGCACACCGTTCATCCAGCCGACGGAGCAACAGCCTGGTAAACCAGTGTAAACTCAGAGCCTGGCTATGATTCACTAGGGGGTGAAAAGAATATCTAACGCAGGAGAAGATCTAGTGGCGGCCGCCGCCTCAGCCCCATGGTGCCGCAAGATTCAGAGGCAGGAGCAGTTGCAACCCCCATAGCACAGCAGAATCCAGCGCCCGGCGCAGCCACAGCCCTTAGAGAGCAGCGAGATCTGGCGACCCCTGCTGCAGTCCCTATAATACCACTATCAATGCCATATATACCGGGAGCGGCCTGGCTACCGCAATACTCAGGGGAGTCGCATACCCTGAGGGATTTCAAGGAGAGGCTGTGCAGTTTATTTGAAGTGTACCCCCTGTCTGAAAGCCAAAAGGTTAGCATTCTCATTGGACAGTTAACTGGTGCAGCTAAAAGAGAAGTAAAGTCCTGGCAGGACACAGATAAAGAGCAAATTCTGGCTAAGCAGAGGGGCACTTTTGACACCCGCACTGCAGAAGAATAAAAATGAGGTTCTTTGGGTGCAAACAAAGGGTGTAGGACAGTATACGGGGCTATACTCTTAACCTTCAGGAAGCACTGCGGGCCATAAAGCAGATTGACCCAGACAGCATGCAGGATGGAGACAGATTGTTGAAGGAACAATTTATTGAGGGACTCCTGTTCAGCTCCCACAGGACACAGCTGTGCATCATGGCCCTACAAAACCCTGACCTGAACTTTGCACACTTTAAAGACAGGGCTATCCAGGTGCTGCACGAGCCAAATTTCAGGTGCCCAGAAATTACATACCACCAAGAGGCGGCATCCTTCCCTCAGGCCCCCTTTGAGGCCGATGCACATATCCTGGATAATGATCCATCTGCAGAACTACGTCTTCAGGTCCAGGAGCTGACCAAAAGCGTGGCTGCACTAGCCAAAACTGTGCAGTCCATGGAAGTGCCCCCGAAGGAGAAGATCCAGTTGGCCTCCAGTCCAAATGACGTTCCATGGCGACGGCAGAAGAGGATCCCACCGATCAGAGGAAGAGACAACGACCGCTATGATCAGGACGGACGACCCATTTGCCACTGCTGCAGCAAAGCGGGGCACATCGCAAGATTCTGCTATTTAAACGAGCAACCCTGGGGCAGAGGGCCAACCCCCAGGAGTAGGAGGACCAGACCCACAGAACTGGAGAGCCAAGTACGTCGGAGGTCGACCGGTCCTCCCAGTTGTGATTGACGGCATCCCAATGAACGCTGTACTGGACATTGGCTCTCAGGTGATGACTATGCAATATATTCTTTACAAAAGGTATTGGGCTGACTCTGATATTACTCGCGGCCCAGATGATGAGCTGACAGTAGTCGCCAGCAATGGTCAGCCTTTGCCACAGGTGGGGTATAAGGAGGTGACCATTAAGGTGGGGTGAGTAGAATTAAAGCCCAAGGTCTGATAATTGTAGACATTGATCAATGAGAATGTAACCCAAAAATTACATAATTACATTACAAAAAACTGACTAGCACATCCAAAAATAGACCCAATGTGAACAGGTGCTAAACCTAGAGTTACCAACTCATGCACATTCAAGAAAAAAGGTTGCACACTGTAGCGCCATAGCTTGCAGACACAAAATATGAAAAATTAATTGCATCACTGCCTTAGAAATATGAAAAATTGAGAAGTCAGCGCATAAAATGGCCAATTTATGTGTACCTGGAAACCACGTTAAGGCTCTTCTCGTATTCCAGGTCCTAACTAATGCCAATCCTCACTTAGAAAAGTCTATTTGTATGGGAACATGTGAATCCTCTCTCTAGACTAAAATCTATATCTCTGTGGAGGGGTAATGGACCTGGTATAATTAAAACGCCTGTGACCAACAGGTGGTGTGCTCAGACAGAAGGTAAATGAATACATATCAAAAAACTGACCGGCACATCCACCTTAACGTGGTTTCCAGGTATACATAAATTGGCCATTTTATGCGCTGACTTCTCAATTTTTCATATTTCTAAGGCAGTGATGCAATTTATTTTTCATATTTTGTGTCTGCAAGCTATGGCACTACAATGTGCAACCTTTTTCTCTTGAATGTAACCCAATAATGACCTCAGGTACTAAAGTGATAGAAAATTGTCTTGCTGAGGTTATTGTTTTGTTACAACGGGTGGCCGAAACTGCGGATTCCTTCTTCACTATACATGAATCTCTATACAATCATTATACAATCACTATAGATGTGGGATTTTAAGAGCCCGATCCAGTGTTATGTTCAATTGGTCAGATCTTAATTGCTGTTTGTGACCTGCACATTCTTTGTAAATTCTGCATTTTATTATTGATATAAATGATCTAAATGATATTGTTATTCTAATAAATTTGTACTTTTTTAGTAATTTTGGGTTTCAATGCTCTTTTTTTCGCTTTGTATATAATCTTATTTGAGTATACCCTTATTGATGTTTTTTAGTGATAACCCTTTATTCTGGTAATTTTTCTAAACAGAGGGGTAGTCGATGTCCGCAAGGGGAGGGTGCCAGTACGCATCTTAAATTGTGGGGAGGAGGAGGCCAAACTACCTCGGTATGCCACCATTGCTAAGCTGTTCACTGTCAATCACAATGCAATTCAGAAAGCAGAACCCTTTGTTTCATCTGACCAGGCGGAGGACAATGGCTCTGCAAAACAGCTGGAGGATTGGTGTCAACAGCTACATGTAGGCACTGACTCCACCCCTTCACAACAAACAAATGGGGTTTACCGAGTAGTCCAAGAGTTTGAATGGGTATTCAGCAAACACCCTTTAGACTTTGGGCAGGTAAAAGGGGTCCAACATCATATCCCAACTGGAAATCATCTGCCCATTAAATAGAGGTACCGTCCTGTACCCCCTGCTCACTATCTATGTGTTAAGAGTATGCTATGAGAGATGAAGGAGGCTGGGGTGATCAGAGACAGTTGTAGCCCCTGGGCAGCTCCATTAGTCCTCATTAGAAAGAAAGATGGTACAATGAGGATGTGTGTTGACTACAGGCGAATTAACAGCATTATCCACAAGGACACCTATCCGTTACCTAGGATAGAGGAATCACTAGCTGCACTGAGAACCGCTAACTTTTTCTCTACCTTAGATCTCACCAGGGGTATTGTCAGGTTCCCGTGGCAGAGGCAGACAAAGAGAAGACCGCCTTTGCGACACCAATGGGCCTCTCAGAATTCAACTACATGCCGATCGGGCTTTGCAACGTGCCAGGAACTCTACAGAGGTTGATAGATTGTTGCCTCAAACACAAGAACTTCGAGACAGTTCTGTTGTACCTAGATGACATTGTCTTCTCCAAGACCTACGAAGACCAGTTGGAGCACCTGGCCGAGGTGTTTGAAGCCCTGTCCAACTTTGGTCTGAAAGTGAAACCGTCCAAATGCCACCTCCTGAAGCCCAAGGTGCAGTACGTAGGCCACGTAGTGAGCGTGGAAGGCGTGGAACCAGACCCCGACTAAGTCACTGTTATCCGGGATTGGCAGAGGCCCAGCAACATTCATGAAATACGTCAGTTCCTCGGGTTGGTAGTCTACTACCGAAGGTTCATCAAGAGCTTCACTGAAATAGCCGCACCCCTGCAAAACCTCCTCGTGGGCTAG
>JARQOD010010220.1:0-28178 GCA_033576555.1 Oophaga sylvatica | reverse complement strand
CTATCTACTGGCTAACACGGTACAAAGATACACATGTTTTCTAATTTCAAGAAGGAAAAATAAAGAAAATACAAATATAAACGCATATATGCACATGCCAAAAATAAATGGAACAACACAACACCCAAAAAATTGGTAACAAAATATAGTGTTGTAAATTTAAGAATAAAAGTAAATTTTTTTTTTTATGAATAATGCTTAAGGAACGCTATGTTAAACCATAACATAGTGAAGACAATGGATTTTGTAATAGTCACTCATCATCATCATCGCAAATTTTATGTGACAGTCACAGACATTTCAATTATTTAAGTTCATAAAATCGTAACTTTCTATAGCATGTATGACATGTCCAGCATGGACTCATCAATGTGATTGATGACACAATAATGTACAATAAAAAATAACCATTTAAAAAAACATTAGGCATTGTTTGTCACAATTTAAGTGTGTGCCTGCAAGTGTAGGTGAAACAAAGGCTACGGATAGCAAAGGTATATTCTATGTCTGTATCAGACAGTGGACAGCCTCTGATGGGTAATGCCGATGTTATACTGTACGTCAATAAAGTCTGCGGCTGAAATCATGCATTTTTTGCTTGTAGAGTGTTGAAGAGGGTAAAAGAATGTCTGGTTGCGCAAAGCTTTATCCGTCAACACTACCTTCCTACTGTCACGCGTAGGGTAGGGTAGCGTGTGGCAATTAGCTGACTATCAAATGTGAGGTTAGGCTGCGTTATTGCGCACTAGGGACGCAAAAAAAAATACAGCAGTAATAATTTAATGTGTAATACTACACCTATGACAAACCAAAAAATTACGTTCCCTCTTTAACAATGTACAAGACTAACAAGCCTAATGGTTGACGCTGACTTAATTGAGATACAGTATTACATCAACATTGTCCATGAGTAACTATGCACTGTGATACCTATATACCAGTATTAATTTATATCTCTTGTGGTTGTTTCAACAGCACTTGCAGGTATAACTACCTATTGTCAGTATGCATGATGCACTTTCTAGATGTAATAATTTATTATTGGACATTATTACCATGTTTACATGCTGGCCATTTCATATATGGTGTTTGAAGTTACAGTTGGCATCAGTATGTGTATTTTATAATGTCTGTCATAAATAAAACTCGTGATGATGATGATGAGGATTTAATGATTCGTACATCCATTGACTGCATTATCTTACAGGTACAGATAAAGTTCCTTAAAAAGCATTAATTCATAAGTCTGAAATGTACTTTTATGCATTAATTTAAAAATGTGAAGAGTAGACTATGTTTTATTTTTTGTTACCATTTCTAATAGACATGTGCAGATATGCGCTGTGATGACAAATTATTATTTGTCCATATTTGTCATAAAAATTTATCATTCTAGGCCTGCAAAACTTCACAATTTCATGTTTTCAGCATAACAAGCAGGGTGACGGCTCTTCCCTATTTGGAGCATGTTGGTCATGTGTTTTTCTGTCCATGTGTCGGGAACAGGACACTTCTTGCCGTTGACACAGCAGGGGAACAGCTGGCGTTACTGAACCCCACTAACAGTAGAGCTTGTGTTTTGTTCTGTGGACACGACACTTCTGAGCAGCAACTGGCAGTGTTGGAGCCCAGGAGTAGAGTTCAGGTGGTAGAAAGATGAACATAACAGGAGACATGGATAACGTTGCGAAACAGTTATTTAATCTGAAAACGGACAGACAAATTCTGGCGAGATCCATGCCTTGTTCATTTTCAGAAAAGTAAGCCGGTCTACATTATTGGAGGATAGTCGCATGCGACGGTCTGTTAGTACACCACCTGCAGCACTAAAGACGCGCTCCGATAATACACTGGCAGCAGGGCAAGCCAGCACCTCCAATGCATACTGGCTAAGCTCTGGCCATGTATCCAGCTTAGAGACCCAAAACTTGAATGGGGAAGAGCCATCTGGGAGTACACTGAGAGGCAAAGCCAAGTAGTCTGTCACCATCTGACGGATACGTTGCCTCCCGCTGACTGGAGCCCTCTCGGATGGTGTAGACATTTGTGGCGCTGCCACAAAACTTTGCCACATTTTTAACATACTGGTCTTTCCCTGTGCAGAGGCACTGCGTGTGCTCCCTCTTGTTGCAGAGCTCTCTACACTGCCTCGACGCACAGAGCTGCTTTGTAAAGCAGTAGCAGCAGCAGTGCTCTCGGCAGTAAGGTAGAACATTAGGGATTGCACCAGTGTGTCTTGGTACTCCCGCATTTTACGCTCCCGGTTCAACGGTGTGATGAGGCTTTTGACGTTGTCCCGGTAGCGAGGGTCTAGGAGGGTGTACACCCAATAATCAGACGTCGTGAGAATGTGGGCGATGCGGCGGTCGTTTCTTAGGCACTGCAGCATGAAATCAACCATGTGCTGCAGACTCCCAACTGGCAAAGAAACGCTGTCCTCTGCAAGAGGCGTTATCTCTGCCTGCTCTGCATCACCCCACCCTCGCTCTACATACTGACTAGAGCGTTGTGTACCTCCCTCTGGAGCGATGTCTTCCTCCTCCATTGACTCCTCCTCCTCATCCTCCTCACAAAGTGAGCCCTGCCCAGCCCTTTGTGAGGAACCACGTTGCGCTGACTTTCCAGAAGGTGATGGAATTTGTGACTCCTCATCCTCCACCTCTTCCAAAACCTCATCCCTTATTGCTTGCAGTGTTTTTTGAAGCAGGCAGATAAGGGGGACAGTCAGGCTGACTAGTGCATCATCTGCACTCGCCATCCGCGTTGACTCATCAAACGCACGCAAAACGTGGCACATGTCCTTCATAGTGGCCCACTCATTAATGGTGAAGTGTGGACGGCGCAAATTGCGTGTTGATTGCGCCTGATGCAGCTGATACTCCATAACTGCTGGCTGCTGCTCACACAACCGCTCCAACATATGTAACGTTGAATTCCACCTGGTGGATACGTCACATATGATGCGATGTTCAGGAAGGCGCAATCTGCGTTGCAGAGCTGCAATGCGCGATCTGGCCATGCTGGAACGTCGCAAGTGAGCGCACTCTAGGCGGACCTTGTGCAGCAGTGCATCAAGATCCGGATAGTCCCTCAAAAAACTCTGCACGACCAAGTTGAGCACATGTGCCAGACATGGTATGTGAGTGAGGTTGCCAAGGCCCAGAGCTGCCACCAGATTTCGGCCATTGTCACACACTACCAAGCCTGGCTGGAGATTCGCTGGCAAAAACCACACGTCGCTCTCCTGCTTGATGGCATTCCAGACCTCCTGCGCTGTGTGGCTTAGATTCCCCATAGGAATTAATTTCAGAACGGCCTGTTGCCGTTTGGCCACGGCTGTGCTCATATCGGTCGCATCAGGTAAGCGTCCACGGGTCCATGTGGAGGTAGACCGTGACGGCTCCTGCAGCGATGATTCTGAGGAACTGGAGTAGGAGGAGGAGTCAATGTGGACAGACTTGATTCCGGCAATCCTTGGAGTTGGCAGAACACGTACAGCGCCACTCGCAAGATCTGTACCCGGCTCCACAACATTCACCCAATGGGCAGTGAGTGAAAGGTATCGTCCCTGGCCATGGGTACTGGTCCACGCATCGGTGGTCAGGTGGACCTTGCTACTGACGGCGTTTAGTAGCGCATGTTTAATTTTTGCCTCAACATGCTTTTGCAGACCAGGGACGGCTTGCCTGCTGAAATAAAATCGGCTGGGCACATTGTATTGTGGGACTGCCAATGCCATTAATTCACGGAAACTGTCAGTCTCCACCAGCCTGAATGACAGCATTTCAAGGGACAGGAGTTTTGCAATGCCAGCATTCAGAGCCTGTGCTCGTGGATGGTTTGCCGAGTATGGCCGTCTTTTATCCCATGCCTGTGCTACCGATGGCTGTTTTGTGGCCTGGGTGTGTGAGGATGACAGGGAACTTGCAGCTGTGGGTGGAATAACACTGTGTCTCTGGACAACAGTGACAGAGGTTCTTCCATGGCGATCCTTTGAGGAAGCCTTACCAGCTGTGTGTGAACTGGAGGAAGAGGCTCCAACAGGAGCTGAAGATGTAGGTGCTGCTGTAGGTTGGCCTACATCTCCAGTGTGTCTTTGTAACTCAACAAAGTGCTTTGACCGCACATGTTTCCACATATTTGTTGTATTAAGGTTACTGACACTTTTACCTCTTTTAATTTTTTGATTACACAGCTTGCATTTTACATAGCAAATATCATCTGCAACTGTATCAAAAAAGGACCACGCAGAGCAAGTCCTGGGAGCGCCCGGTTTGGCTGTTGTAAGAGAACTGCTCCGAACGGGTGCCAAACTGGAGGCTACAGGCAAGCGAGTCTGCAGCCTACCTCTCCCTACTGTTTGGACCGTTGGTGCAATCTCTTCCTCAGAGCTGCTCCCACCACCTTCCTGTTCCTCACGCCATGTTGGGTCTTGGACCTCATCATCTCCACCACTACCCTCTTCCAACACCTGCTGTTGTTGGGTGGTCTGGCCAGCACCATGCTCAACAGAAACTGGCAACTGAGTCTCATCATCATCAGATGCGTTCTGCGGTGTGCTGACCATCGGCACTGGCTCACCCGCCTCTTCAGATTCAGAGAGACACAGCTGTTGCGCATCACTGCATACTGCCTCTTCTTCACATTCCAGAATGCTGCTTGGCTGGGCCCCTGTTTCCAAGCCAACAGATTCTGAGAACAGAAGCAGAGACTCAGCTGGCTCCTGTACAGAGCTCTCTGACTGCCTGGGCAATTTGGCAGGCGGTGAAGAGACTGATGGTTGTTCAACAGTGCTGTGGTCCTGAGAGGAGGTGGAAGGTATTGAAGTCGATGCATTGGCTGCCATCCAACCAACAACGGCTTCAATTTGTTCTTCACGCAGCAGGGGGGTACGCTGAGCTCCTACAAAAGTGCGCATAAAGGAACGCTCACGGGGAAAACTGGTGGATGCTGTGTCACTGGGTGCGGCAGCAGCCACAGAATCCCCACGTCCTCTCCCTGCTGCAAATCCACGGCCTCGACCACGACCACGTGCCTTACTCACTGACTTCTTCATCTTGGTAGATTGATAAAGAAAGTCAGAAAAGTTAAGGCCTAAGTGTGGTTATTCCTCACAGACTACAGTGAACCCTGCAGACAACTGTTCAGTATCTGTGAAAGGCCCCTTTGTGTACTTCTATAGTGTTTGCAACCAATGTATTGTATACGGATGGAAGCGCGTCACACTAATAGATTAGATTTTTTTCCACTAAAATGGAGCAGCACCAATTAGAGAAAAATGTGAAGGATGAGGCAGTGACACACGCTCAGCAGACTACAACCGGCAGTGGTTGAAGTACAAACTGGAGCGTAATCTGCACTCACAAAATGAAAAGCTCACAGACTACAGTGAACACTGAAACACAACTATTCACTATCTGTGAAAAGCTCCTTTGTGTACTTCTATAGTGTTTGCAACCAATGTATTGTATACGGATGGAAGCGCGTCACACTAATAGATTAGATTTTTTTCCACTAAAATGGAGCAGCACCAATTAGAGAAAAATGTGAAGGATGAGGCAGTGACACACGCTCAGCAGACTACAACCGGCAGTGGTTGAAGTACAAACTGGAGCGTAATCTGCACTCACAAAATGAAAAGCTCACAGACTACAGTGAACACTGAAACACAACTATTCACTATCTGTGAAAAGCTCCTTTGTGTACTTCTATAGTGTTTGCAACCAATGTATTGTATACGGATGGAAGCGCGTCACACTAATAGATTAGATTTTTTTCCACTAAAATGGAGCAGCACCAATTAGAGAAAAATGTGAAGGATGAGGCAGTGACACACGCTCAGCAGACTACAACCGGCAGTGGTTGAAGTACAAACTGGAGCGTAATCTGCACTCACAAAATGAAAAGCTCACAGACTACAGTGAACACTGAAACACAACTATTCACTATCTGTGAAAAGCTCCTTTGTGTACTTCTATAGTGTTTGCAACCAATGTATTGTATACGGATGGAAGCGCGTCACACTAATAGATTAGATTTTTTTCCACTAAAATGGAGCAGCACCAATTAGAGAAAAATGTGAAGGATGAGGCAGTGACACACGCTCAGCAGACTACAACCGGCAGTGGTTGAAGTACAAACTGGAGCGTAATCTGCACTCACAAAATGAAAAGCTCACAGACTACAGTGAACACTGAAACACAACTATTCACTATCTGTGAAAAGCTCCTTTGTGTACTTCTATAGTGTTTGCAACCAATGTATTGTATACGGATGGAAGCGCGTCACACTAATAGATTAGATTTTTTTCCACTAAAATGGAGCAGCACCAATTAGAGAAAAATGTGAAGGATGAGGCAGTGACACACGCTCAGCAGACTACAACCGGCAGTGGTTGAAGTACAAACTGGAGCGTAATCTGCACTCACAAAATGAAAAGCTCACAGACTACAGTGAACACTGAAACACAACTATTCACTATCTGTGAAAAGCTCCTTTGTGTACTTCTATAGTGTTTGCAACCAATGTATTGTATACGGATGGAAGCGCGTCACACTAATAGATTAGATTTTTTTCCACTAAAATGGAGCAGCACCAATTAGAGAAAAATGTGAAGGATGAGGCAGTGACACACGCTCAGCAGACTACAACCGGCAGTGGTTGAAGTACAAACTGGAGCGTAATCTGCACTCACAAAATGAAAAGCTCACAGACTACAGTGAACACTGAAACACAACTATTCACTATCTGTGAAAAGCTCCTTTGTGTACTTCTATAGTGTTTGCAACCAATGTATTGTATACGGATGGAAGCGCGTCACACTAATAGATTAGATTTTTTTCCACTAAAATGGAGCAGCACCAATTAGAGAAAAATGTGAAGGATGAGGCAGTGACACACGCTCAGCAGACTACAACCGGCAGTGGTTGAAGTACAAACTGGAGCGTAATCTGCACTCACAAAATGAAAAGCTCACAGACTACAGTGAACACTGAAACACAACTATTCACTATCTGTGAAAAGCTCCTTTGTGTACTTCTATAGTGTTTGCAACCAATGTATTGTATACGGATGGAAGCGCGTCACACTAATAGATTAGATTTTTTTCCACTAAAATGGAGCAGCACCAATTAGAGAAAAATGTGAAGGATGAGGCAGTGACACACGCTCAGCAGACTACAACCAGCAGTGGTTGAAGAACTAACTGGAGCGTGATCTGCACTCAAAAAATCAAAACCTCACAGACTGCAGTGAACACTGAAACACAACTATTCACTATCTGTGAAAAGCTCCTTTGTGTACTTCTATAGTGTTTGCAACCAATGTATTGTATACGGATGGAAGCACGTCACACTAATAGATTTGATTTTTTTCTAATATAATGGAGCTGCACCAATTCCACTAAATAAAATAAAAAAAAAAAAGAGTCAGTGACACGTGCAGATGCCTACAAACAGCGGTGGATGCAGAGCAAACTGCAGCGTCACCTGCACTGTCACACACACACCTTGCACAGAGCTGTTAAAACAACACTGGCAAAATGAAGCTTTACACAGCGGTTGGTAAACTAGCCTGCCTCAAGCACAGTAGTACACAAAATCGCAATATCTAACTGTCCCTCAGAGTGAGCAGAGTAGCGTTCTGTCCCTTACTGAGTTCACAGCACAGTGACGCTAAAATGGCGGCGGCGCCTTTTATAGTGCATTCTGACATCATTTCAGCAGCCAATCACAGCCATGCCATTAGTTAAGATGACCGCAGCATTACAGGATGTGCCCACACTTCGTAGGATTCCTCATTGGCTGACTAAAATCACATTGCCTCTCAAAGAATTATGGGAACTTCCGATTCCGGTATACGATATGGAAAAAGTATCGGAATTAAGTATCGGAATTCCGATAACGCGAATATCGGCCGATACCCGATACTTGCGGTATCGGAATGCTCAACACTAGTGGTGAGCGCTATGAAGCCCCAAGTGCTTCACAGAAGTTTATAATGTACAGCCGTAAAAACAAAAAAATAATTTTTTTTGTACAAAAATGATATTTTTGCCCCCAGTTTTTTATTTTCCCAAGGGTAACAGAAGAAATAGGACAAATTGCACAATAACTCTTGGGGTCCAGAGTACGCTGATACCCCATATGTGGGGATAAACTACTGTTTGGACGCATGGCAGAGCTCAGAAGTGAAGGAGCACCGTTTGAATTTTTCAACGCAGAATTGGCTGGAATTGAGATCAGACGCCATGTCACATTTGGAGAGCCCCTGATGTGCCTAAACAGCGGAAACCCCCCAATTCTAACTCCAACCCAACACACCCCTAACCCTAGTCCCAACCCTAACCACAAACCTAACACACCCCTAATCCCAACCCTAACCCTAATCCTAACTTTAGCGCCAACCCTAACCCTAACTTTAGCCGCAACCCTAACCCTAACCCTAATGGGAAAATGGAAATAAAACATTTTTTTAATTTTATTATTTTTCCCTAACTAAGGGGGTGATAAAGGGGGGTTTGATTTACTATTTATAGCGGGTTTTTATGATTGGCAGCTGTCACGCTAAAAGACGCTTTTTATTGCAAAAATAGTTTTTTGCATCGCCACATTTTGAGAGCTATAATTTTTGCATATTTTGGCCCACAGAGTCATGTGAGGTCTTATTTTTTGCGGGACGAGTTGACGTTTTTATTTGTACCATTTTTGAGCAGGTGACATTTTTTGATCGCTTTTTATTTCGATTTTTGGGAGGTTAGAATGAACAAAAATCAGCAATTCATGAATTTCTTTTGGGGGAGGCGTTTTTATTGTTCCGCGTGTGGTAAAATTGATAAAGCAGTTTTATTCTTCGGGTCAGTACGATTATGGCGATACCTCATTTATATCATTGTTTTATGTTTTGGCGCTTTTATAGAATAAAAACAATTTTATATAAAAAATAATTATTTTTGCATCGCTTTATTCTGCGAGCTATAACTTTTTAATTTTTTCGCTGATGATGCTGTATGGCGGCTCGTTTTTTGCGGGACAAGATGACGTTTTCAGCGGTACCATGTTTATTTATATCTGTCTTTTTGATCACGCGTTATTCCACTTTTTGTTCGGCGGTATGATGATAAAGCATTGATTTTTTGCTTCGTTTTTTTTTTTTTTTTTAAGGGGTTCACTAAAGGGGTTAACTAGTGGGACAGTTTTATAGGGGGGGTCGTTACGGACGCGGCGATACCAAATATGTGTACTTTTATTGTTTTGGTTTTTTTATTTACAGGAAGAAATGAATTTATTGGGGAATATTTTTTTTTTTTTTTAATTTATTTTGGAATTTTTTTTTTATAACATGTTTATTTTTATTTTTTTAACTTTTTTACTTTGTCCCAGGGTGGGACATCACTGTATTTTATCAAATCGCTGGTGTGACAGTGTGCACAGCACACTGTCACACCAGCGATCGCTCAGGCAGTGCAGCAGGCTTCTCAGTGCCTGCTCTCAGCAGGCACTGAGGAAGCCGCCTCCCTCCAGGACCCCGGCGCCATCTTGGATCCGGGTCCTGGGAGGGAGGAAGCCGTCAGAACAGCGCTATCACATCGCGCTGGTCTGAGGGTCTCAGGGGGGCGCGCAGGGAGCCCACTCCCTGCGCGATGCTTCCCTGTGCCCCCAGTACACCGCGATCATGTTTGATCGCGGTGTGCTAGGGGTTAATGTGCCGGGAGCGGTCCGTGACCGCTCCTGACACACAGTCACGGGTGTCAGCTGTGATAATCAGCTGACACCCGGCGGCGATTAGCTGCGCTCCCCTCAGGAGCGCAGCTGATCGCCTATGACGTACTATTCCGTCCATGGGCAGAATGGCACGGGTTTTATGGACGGGATAGTACGTCTAATGTCAGAGAGGGGTTAATGTGCTGTAAACATTGAAGAATGACCATAAAATGATCATTTGGATTTAGATGAAACTCCTCATGACCAGTGTCGAGCTGGAGTACCTTGGGCCCACCAGAGAAATTCATTCTTGGGGCCCACTATGTAGCTACATAGAAATAAATACAAGACCACCAATTGTCAGAGTATAATATGAGGTAGTACATGTCTTAATTATGTAGCAGGGGTTGTTGTAGCCCCCTCATAGAATATAAAGTAGCCCCCTCATAGAATATAATGTAGCCCCCTCATAGAATATAAAGTAGCCCCCCTCATATAATATAATGTAGCCTCCCTCATGGAATAAATGTAGCCTCCCTCATGGAATATAATGCAGCCCCCTCATAGAATATAATGTAGCCCCCTCATAGAATTTAATGCAGCCCCCTTATAGAATATAATGCATCCCCCTCATAGGGTATAATGAAGCCCCCCACGAAATATAATGCAACCCCTTCATAAGGTATAATGCAGCTCCACCATTGAATATAATGTAGCCCCCTCATAGGGTATAATGCAGTCCCCTCATATAGTATAATGCAGCCCCTCCTCAGAATATAATGTAGCTCCCTCAGAGTATAATGCAACCCCCTCATAAGATATAATGCAGCCCCCCATAGAATATACTGTAGCCCCCTCACATTGCATAATGCAGCCCCCTCATTTAGCATAATGTAGCCCCCAGAGAATAATGCAGCCTCCACACAGATTATAATGCAGCCCCCAACCGAATATAATGTAGTCCCCTCATAAAGTATAATGCAGCCCCACTCATAGGGTATAATTCAGCCCCCTCATAGGGTATAATGCAGCCCCCTCATAGGGTGTAATTCTTCCCCCTCATAAGTTATAAGGCAGCCCCCCTCAAAGGGTATAATGCAGCCCCCCTTATATAGTATAATGCAGCCCACTTCATAGGGTACAATGCAGCCCCCCAACTCCATCATTGTTATCCACCTCCATTCCCATCATTGTTCTCACCACCTACATCATTGCCTTCTCACCTGCCACCCCTATCACTGCCCTTTCCACCACCTTCATCATTGCTTTCTCCCCCACCATCACCATCATTGCCCATTCCACCACCTTCATCATTGCCTCCCCCACCTCCTCCATTGTCCTTTCCACCTCTACCATCTATGTCCTTTCCACCACAACCATCATTGTCCTTTACACCAAAACCATCATTGCTTTCTCACCCACCAGCCCATTATTACCTTTCCCCCCACCACCCCATCATTGCCCTTTCCACCACCTCTATCATTGCTTTCTTCCCACCACTCCCATCACTGCCCTCTCCATCTCCTCCATCATTGCTTCTCCCCCACACCCCATCATTGCCCATTACACCACCTTTTCATTGCCTACTCCCCACCACCCCCATCATTCTTTCCACCACCACCAACATTGCCTTCTCCCACCACCCCCATCATTGCTCTCTCCATCAGCCACATCATTTCCCCTTTCCAATACACACACACACCGCACCGCACACACACAGCACCGCACTGCACCGCAACACATACACACACACACGCATGCACGTACACAAGCAGTCTGGCAGGCAGACACACAGCACCACTCACCTCTCCGCACATTCGCCACAGCCACAGCACATCCTGGCAGCATCTTTGTCATTGGCAGCTTTCTCTCTGAAACAGCCTCCCGCTGAATGATGTCATCCAGCTGCACCACTGTGTCAAACAGGAAGCGCCGGGCAGGAAGGCATCGGATCCCTGCAGCTACGCTCCACTGTCATTTTCTCCTGTAGGCAGCGGAGCTGCAGGGATCGCTCCCTGCCCGCCGATTGCCCTCAGGGTTAGCCACCCTGCAGGGGCCCACCTCCGAGGTACATGCAGTATGTCCGCTCCTATGGGCTGTGTTAGCCTCAGGGCACAGCTAACACTGCCCGCTATTAAAGTGAAATGAATATTCACTCTTCTTCATGACCATTGGGGCGTGGGAAAGCGTGAATATTCATTTCTCTTTAGCAGCTGGGACAGGCTCCTGTCTCCAGCTGCTGCTCCGCTGGCAGCAAGTGGCCCCCCCTGACTCCGGTCGCCCCATAGCAGCTGGGTGTGCTGCTATTAGTGACACGCCACAGGCTGGGGCTCCTGGCAGCTGCCAGCCCTGTATGCCAGCAGGTGTAAGTGCCTGGGCCCACCGGAGAATCCGGTGGGCCAGTCTGACCTTGCTCATGACCATTTCTATGTTAACATGGACATTAAAAGTGCCAATTGACTTGCTTTATTGTCATTCAGCACTTGTTACGGGTAATTTATCTGTATGAGTAAAAGGACTGTTACTAAAAAGAAGTTCTGAAGCAGCAGATGTGTATAATTCAAAGAATGACAAAAAATAATGTATCTTCTACTTTAGATTGATTTCTGTGGCCTCTGTACATGTCATTCATTCAGTCAATGGCTCTAAATAGATGTGTACAACATACTTAAAGGGGATATCCGGGGCTTAAAAAAAATGTGACTAAGCACTAACAGGCATGTAGTCGCTAACAGAAGCAACTACCTGCCTGTTATACCCGGCGCCAGTCATTAACCACTCCTGTCGGAGATTCAGCTGCTCCCTGTCAACAAAGCAGCAGGTTCTCTTCCTGTTGACAGGGCAGACTACTGGTGTGATGCCGATTGACAGATGTCTTCCCCATTTAGTCAGTGGAGAGCCAGCTGTCAATCAGTACAACCCTAGTAGTCTCGCCCTGTCAACAGGAAGACAAACTACCGCTCTGTTGACGTGATGCCAGCGGAAGTCTATGACCATTCTAGCCGGCGGAGACCCTGCGGTGGGAACAACAGGTAGGTAGCAACTACCTGTCTGTTAGTGTTTAGGCCCATTTTTTTTAAATCCCTATCCTATTTAATAGCTAATTTTAAGAGCTGAATTGATTAATCCACGAAGGGTCAACTTTGAGTCGAATTTTCTGAAATTCTTTACACTGATGAGAGGCAATACCCTGAAACACCATGTCTGCAAATTGAGATTATATTTGCTTTTATCCTAAGTCATATTGCAAGACTCTTTAAAGGGTCAATTGGCACTTGTAGGATCGCAGCTTCCATCAGGTGGCGCTATAGAGTTCAAGTTCTCTTCCTCATTAAAGAGGCAATTTGCACATTAAATTTCTCAGAGGAGCGTTATTGCGAATAAGCCTCCTTACATTGGCATTCCAAAGTCTCCTTTAATTAAACCACTTAATGGAACAAGTAAAAATTTTAGGCTGTCTAATCACTGCATCAGCCTCATTATTATTATTATTATTATTATACATTTATATAGCGCCATTTATTCCATGGCGCTTTACATATGAAAAGGGAAAAATATAGACAGGTACAATAAACATGTGCTAGACAAGGGACACACAAGTACAGAAGGAGAGAGGACCCTGCCGCGAGGGCTCACAGTCTACAGGGATGGGTGAGAATACACTAGGAGAGGGTAGAGCTGGTCGTGCGATGGTTCAGTACACTGAGGATCATTGCAGGTTGTAGGCTTGTCGGAACAGGTGGGTCTTCAGGTTTTTCTTGAAGGTCTCCGTTGTTGGTGAAAGTCTGATGTTTTGCGGCAGGGAGTTCCAGAGTATGGGGGAAGCCCGGGAGAAGCCTTGTATGCGGTTGTGGGAAGAAGAGATGAGGGGGGAGTCGAGAAGGAGATCTTGAGAGGATCGAAGGTTGCGTGTAGGTAGCGGGAGACCATGTTACAGATGTATGGAGGAGAAAGGTTGTGGATGGCTTTGTATGTCATGGTTAAGGTTTTGAACTGGAGCCTCTGGGCAATAGGAAGCCAGTGAAGGGCCTGGCATAGTGGGGAGGCTGGGGAATAGCGGGGAGACAGGTGGATTAGTCGTGCAGCAGAGTGTAGGATGGACTGGAGTGGTGCCAGAGGCTAGGGGGAGGCCAGACAGTAGGAGGTTGCAGTAGTCGAGGCGGGAGATGATAAGGGCGTGCACTAGTGTTTTTCTGGTTTCATGGTTTAGGAATGAGCGGATCCCGGAAATATTTTTGAGTTTGAGGCGGCAGGAGGTGGCGAGGGCTTGGATATGTGGTTTGAAAGAGAGGGCAGAGTCGATGATCACCCCAAGGCACCGAGCATGTGGGACTGGGAAAGCGAGCAGCCATTGACATTGATGGATAGGCCTGGTGGAGGGGTACAATGAGGTGGGGGAAAGATGATGAATTCTGTTTTGTCCATGTTCAGTTTGAGAAAGCGAGCAGAAAAGAAGGCTGAGATAGCAGACAGACACTGTGGGATTTTGGTCAGTAGGGAGGTGAGGTCAGGTCCAGATAGGTAGATCTGCGTGTCATCAGCGTAGAGGTGATACTGCAAGCCGTGGGATTCTATGAGCTGTCCCAGGCCGAAGGTGTAGATGGAGAAGAGTAGGGGTCCTAGGACTGAGCCTTGGGGAACACCGACAGACAGGGGGCGAGGTGAGGAGGTGGTGTGTGAGAGGGAGACACTAAATGTTCGGTCTGTTAGGTATGATGAGATCCAGGATAGGGCCAAGTCTGTGATGCCAAGAGATGAGAGAATCTGGAGCAGGAGGGAATGGTCCACAGTGTCGAAGGCTGAAGACAGGTCCAGGAGAAGGAGGACAGAGTAGTGTCGCTTGCTCTTGGCGGTTAGCAGGTAGTTAGTGACTTTAGTTAGGGCAGTTTCAGTTGAGTGATGCGGTCGAAAGCCTGATTGTAACCGGTCAAAGAGGGAACAGGAGGAAAGGTGGGAGGACAGTTCAAGATATACATGCTGTTCCAGTAGTTTTGAGGCGTAGGGGAGAAGAGATATCGGGCGATAGCTAGACGCAGAGGATGGGTCGAGGGAGGGCTTTTTGAGGGCAAATCCCCTTCACCCATTTACTGTACAGTTTTTTTTTAAAGTGACCCAGTTTTACCAGCAAACTTGTGTTAGTCGTGTTACCACGGGTTACAATGTGCTGACGTGGTTTCAGTTCCATGCAGCGGTCGGCCGAGCCTATGGATGCATCTGTAGCCTACATATCGTCACTGGAGAGCTTATAGTTCAAACTCTTTAAAAGCTGTTCTGTTCTGAAATAAGGCATCTCTCCTGCTAGGATGTGCGAGGACAAGTGTGCTTCTGATTCTGTAGAGAGCTTATTTGAGAAAAAATAACTTATTCATTACCCATGCGTGTCATAAAGGGTCTGCTGAGTGAAGTCAGGTCAGATCCCTGATAACGCACTAATCGCATACAGTCAATTCATGTCAGCGCTGCGGGAAATCATTTCAGGTAATAGAAAGAAAAGCATGTTACCAGCAGGCTGTGATCCATTGTGTGTTTTCTAGTCATTAATGCACGTTTTTGACTCCACCAATTCCAATTAAATACAATATATGCACATTTCATGTGAATGAAAAGAAGGAATGGCAAAGTGGATTAGCAGCACCAGCCTCTGAGACCTTTAGCTCTGCTGGTCATAGTCATATCATTTTTGGAAAAGTATTTTCATTCAGGATGGCAGTATGGCGCTATTCTATTCTTACATCTCATGTTGCGCTTGGTCTAGATTTGCCCCTTTTAGGTCAAATGTAGACATGAAATATTTGATACTATTTTATTATCCTGCGGTATACTTTATTAATATTACACTAATTTATCTCTACTTTTTTATAACATTGATAACTTGTTCCTAAAATACTAAGGACCCTTGACGTTGGGTTGTGAGCTTATCTGCTTTGGCCAAAATAGTAACTAATACCTCATTTGATGCATTTATCATATGCATCATTTTTTGCACTTTTTATCATTTTTTGCAGGGTGCACCCAGGCTCCTTTTTGATGGCTTGGTTTATTGTGTTGTGCACATTCAGTGCTGACCAGCCCGCCTTCCATCATAGGCGTTTAAAATAGGCTGTTATCCAGACACTGTGCATGACATTTATGTCCTAAGCAACTTACATTTGTGTGCTTTTTTTTCCCACTAAGCAGTTAACAACTTCATCATCACTGTTTTTGTGATAGGGTGGCTGCTTTTATCAGTGGTA
Organism: Oophaga sylvatica; assembly: GCA_033576555.1. NCBI lineage: Eukaryota > Metazoa > Chordata > Amphibia > Anura > Dendrobatidae > Oophaga > Oophaga sylvatica. Next base: position 12,244 of record JARQOD010010220.1, on the reverse strand, counting down.
AGCACCTGTGCTTCTCCAGCCTTTATCTATGGGAACCTGCTGCATCCTGCTAGTGCATTTGGTCATTTGATCAGACTTGGTAAGACTGTTTTTCATGATGTGTTTTTGCTAAAAAGTTTTTAATGTGATTTTTTGAATTTATGTCTAGTTAGTGACTCGCAATAAAATGGGGACCCTTGACGTTGGGTTGCGAGCTTATCTGATTTGGCCAAAATAGTAACTAATACCTCATTTGATGCATTTATCATATGCATCATTTTTTGCACTTTTTATCATTTTTTGCAGGGTGCACCCAGGCTCCTTTTTGATGGCTTGGTTTATTGTGTTGTGCACATTCAGTGCTGACCAGCCCGCCTTCCATCATAGGCGTTTAAAATAGGCTGTTATCCAGACACTGTGCATGACATTTATGTCCTAAGCAACTTATATTTGTGTGCTTTTTTTCCCACTAAGCAGTTAACACCTTCATCATCACTGTTTTTGTGATAGGGTGGCTGCTTTTATCAGTGGTAAGCACCTGTGCTTCTCCAACCTTTATCTATGGGAGCCTGCTGCATCCTACTAGTGCATTTGGTCATTTGAACAGACTTGGTAAGACTGTTTTTCATGTGGTGTTTTTGCTAAAAAGTTTTTAATGTGATTTTTTTAAAATACTAAGGGCAAAATTAGCAGCCAAATCTACATGTAACCTAATGAATATGGCCATGGATTTGTGGTGGAACAGAAATTGTGTGAGAGCAGAGAACACCTTATTACTTCAGTTAGATGTAAGGGCAAACTACGGTACTTTTTTAGATACAGTATATTATTTTCAAACTATAACACCATTCAATGACCACGTAATGGTATCATAGAATAGTTGCATGCTCTTATGTTCACAAGAACTACACCTGCACAAACACACACTCACACTGATACGTTCATCCACTACAAGCACACACACATACAGTATGCTGTACACACCTATCACCCACGACCACTACATAATCATACAAACACTGATACGTGCATCCACTACACACACACGTACACACCTATTACCCACAACCAGAGGTGTAGGTAGGGGGACAGCAAAATATCTGAGTGGGCCTTTAATACCTGATTACAACTAACACTCTAAGCCTGGGTATTGGTGACCATGCTGTAATTGAAAAAAAATCTCACACCAGCACTTACAGAGTCAATGGAACTCCAATCAGCTCTCTGACTCGACGTGCGGCAGCATGCGCATGCTGCTGACATCATGATAGCACGATGAGGGGACTTCATCACACTGCCGAAATCAGTGCAGAGTGCCATGGAGTACTACAAGCCGGATCCTGGAGCAGGCAAGTGCTCACAGAGCTGAAGATGCAGCCTGGTGGGAAGGGGGGCACACTTCATTATGGAGAACATGAGGGGGGAATCACATTATGGAGAACATGAGGGGGAAGCACGGTATGGAGAACATATGGGGGAGCACAGTATGGAGAATATGAAGGGGGAAACACGGTATGGAGAACATATGGGGGAGCACAGTATGGAGAATATGAAGGGGGAAACATGGTATGGAGAACATGGGGGGAGCATGGTATGGAGAACATGAGGGGGGAAGGACAGTATGGAGTACATGAGGGGGGGAAGGACAGTATGGAGAACATGAGGGGGGAAGGACAGTATGGAGAACATGAGGGGGGAAGCACAGTATGGAGAACATGTGGGGGAGCACAGTATGGAGAACATGGGGGTAGCACTGTATGGAAAACATGAGGGGGGAAGTACTGTATGGAGAACATGGAGGGGGAAGCACAGAATGGAGAATGTGGAGGTGGGGGAGGCACAGTATGGAGAACATGAGGGGAGAAGCATGGTATGGAGAACATGAGAGTAGAACCACAGTATGGAGAACATGAAGGGGGTAACACAGAATGGAGAAAATAAAGGGGGAAGCACAGTATGGAGAACATGAGAGGGGGAAGCACATTATGGAGAACATGAGGGGGTAAACAATGTATGGATAACATGAGGGGGAAGCATGGTATGGAGAGTATGGAGGTGGGGAGGCACGGTATGGAGAACATGAAGGGGAAGCATGGTATGGAGAACATGAGGGGGGATAACACAGAATGGAGAACATGGGGGGAAGCACAGTATGGAGAACATGAGAGGGGAGCATAGTATGGAGAACATGAGGGGGAAGCCCAGTATGGAGAACATGAAGGGGGAAGAATAGTATGTAGAACATGAGGGGGGAAGCATGGTATGGAGAACATGGGAGAGAGCTCAGTATGGAGAATGGAGAGGACTGTGTGGTGGTTTTCATTTATTAGGGGATGGTGTGACTGTCACATTTCAGTAGGGAAGACAGTGTACTGAGAATATTTTATAGGATAGAATAGTGTGGTGACAGTTTACCATAAGTGAGACAGTGTGGGTTCATTTTTTGTGCTGGGAGTGTAAGCAGGTTGCAGGATACAGTGACGGACAGGAGACCGAGCAAGGGTTAACAGTTTTACTTAACATTGATATACTCCACGCAGGGAGATAAACGGTTAACAGAGGATTAAACAGTTCAAAATGTAAATAATACGCAGAGTTAAAGAACAGAAGAAAAGGTATTAACAGTTCTTGCTGAGTCAACTTATTTTGTCAGTCGTTTCTCAAGACGCGGTAGCCACAGAGCAGGTGATGGCGCCGACAACAGTTGACGCAGCGCTTGTCTGTTGCGGTCCGGAAGGGAACGATATTCTGTCTTCTGGCGGCAGCGGTTGGTCTCCGGTACCTTTTGCTGAGCCCCTAGTCCATAAACTGGTGTGGCCGGAAGAGTGGGGGCCACCGCACCGTCTGAGCCCAACGTGGCTCTGCAGATGTACACTGGGGAATCGGGGAGCAGATGGTGGTTCTGCACCCGGTCTCTCTTTGGCGGTACGCGAGCAGTACTCACTAGCCAGGAGCGTCTGGCACCTCGCTTCGTGGTTACCAACGGGCACACATCACGTCTCTCCTCATGTTATGGAAATTTTGGTTAGGATAAATCTATCCCCATGTTTGCTTCTGCTGTTCCCATATTAAATGAGTATTTTTAGAGCTCTCTGGAAATGAACACTGTCCACTCAAATGTGCCAGCATAACATTCCATCAATACTGATGGCTTTATTATTATCACATAGTCTTATACATTTACAAAAGGGGGTGGTTAGTCAATTAACATACAATTAGAAGTTTCAAGGCTATTGGATGCTTGAATATATGTCTGTATGCATTTTTCTTTAACTCTATCTTAATAAAGGTTGATTCAATGATTCATGACCCTTATCCAGCTTTCCTGTTATCTGAGCAAAAAACAGCTATCATTTGGACCATCTGTAACTTAGTTCCTTTTTCTGCCGTCTGGTGGCTGGGAAAGTACCTTGTAGCTGTCTGGCTTTTTTCATGTTCTAAGACAGTCCCATGAGCTATAATCTGACTTATGTAGGCCAGGGGTCATGTCTTAAGCAACTGATTATAGCTAGAGTCAGCTTTTCATAGATATGTATGGTTACAGGGTTTTAGCAAGTAAGATCTGTCTGAATACATATGGATATACATTGAATAAATGAAATATACATATATTGATATATATATTGGGTTAGTACGGTGACAGGCAAGTGAGATTACCTGATGTAAATAAGATACATATATATTTCCATCACAGTCCCCTTTTAGATATCACTTGCCCTAAAACCTGCTCCTGGCCCAAAGCGCTGCAACTCTTTTGTGCTGCCGATGGGCTGACACACGCCTAGTACATGCCCCCCCACCGATGCAGTCTTTTCACAAATGGGCGGTCAGGAGGACTGTCCCTAGCAGGGGTTCATAACTTTGCAATCATAGTCTCTTTATTCAACTACATGCTCAGAAAAAGGTGTGTATTCTTCATCAGGTAGGTCATCTGTCTGGTCAGGCAGGGCATCCACGACATCATTCATGGCTTAGAGTTATCTTCTGGTACGGGAGCTTCATTGCAATGCGATACGTGGATCCAAGAAGGCTTTCCCTCTAGTTTCCCAGAGGTTGGTGTCATCTGGGGCACTTGGCAAGGACCATCAAATCTGGGATTGAGTGTTCTCCTTTCCAACTTTTTTTCACCAACACCCAGTCTCCTGGCTTCAAGGAGTGCGTACCGAACACCGATTCAGGATCTGGCATTGAAGAGAAAAACTCGAGAATGGACATTAGTTTTTGATCAATTCAATTACATGAGCAAACAAGATATCATTTTGCATAGTCAGCTGCTGAGGGAGAATGCACCTAACTTGGGACTAGACCCAAACAAAATTTCATATGGTGACAGCTTTTCTGGGCCTCTGGGAGTGTGCCTTATGCTAAATAGTGCAATTGGGAGTGTCTCATTTAGCTTTTCTACTTTCTTACTGCTTTGGGGGTGGTATGGAGTGTGTAGGCCTAAGTCTGACCCTACTGCTAACCAGATCTCTTGTGTCAGATTTGCTGTGAATGCGGGTCCCTGATCACTCTCTATCACTTCTATCACCCCGTATCTGCACACTATTTGTGAAAGTAGCTTCCTTTTGCAGTAGTCTTTGCTGACTGGGAAGACTTCTGACCATCTTGAAAACACTTCTTTGACCACAACGGCGTATTGAATCCTCCACTTGGCGACATCTGGATGTGGTCTATCTGGATCCTCTGGAGCTGGTACAGTGGTCTTGCCAGATGAGGTGAGGGGGACTTTCTTCCACACATCCAGGCTTGCATTTGCCGCCGGTCAGACAGCTGCTGGTGAATTTGGCTGTTAGGGTGGAGATCCCTGAAGCGAACCAGTAAACACCAATCAGATCATTCATCTGTGTATTTGATCCGTGGGTGGGTCCTTGTGCCCATTCTACCACCATCCGGTGCATACTTTGTGGTAGGCAAGGTTTGGAGTCCATTGTAGATGTCCTTCCTTCTCCACGTGTTGCTTCTTCCGCATTCAGATCTCCTTCTTCTCCTTTGGGGCTTGGTCTTGCAATTTCTTGAGAAGATCCCAGGACGTCTTTTTTTTGTCAGGTTTCTTGTCTTCGGTCGTCATGTAGTAGCCGTCCGGCTCTACGACCTCTCCCACTTCTCCATGTTGTCTTCCTTTGGCCGCTTCTTTGGCTGCCATGTCCTCCATTTTATTGCCTCACGCCTCTTCTGTTCTCAGTTTTCCATGCGCTTTGATTTTTCAAATTGCCACCATTTTGGAAGTTGGAGTACAGCCAACAGGTCCCTGAAGGCTCCATGATGTTTGCTATGCCATGCGAGCACCTGTAGTCGGTGTAGATGTTTGCAGTCTTGCCTTCTGCCATCTGGCAGGCCTTCGTCAGCGCTATCAGCTATGCTTCCTGGGCTGACAGGCTAGGTGGCAGACTTCTGGACCACAGGATTTCTTGATTGCTGGTCACTGCACTTCCAGTGTGGTATCTTCTTCGTCATCTGCAAATCTGGAGCCATCCAAGTAGAGGATAAATTTTGGGTTGGTCAGTGTCCTAACCGCCATACTGGGTGGTATAATTTTGTTCTGAAAAGTCCATATCCGTATCCCCCTTGGGAGTGGGAGTAGAGTGGCCGGGTTGAGGACTGTAGGTTTGGAGATGGTGACATTGTGAGACAAAAACAGAGAGCACTGGAGGCGAAGATGCTTGGCGGTGGAGAGATTATTTGGTTGAGCTTGAGTGAGGATTGCCAAGATGTCATGTGGAGTGAGAGTTTCCAGTGGCTGTCCAAGAGTGATGTTAGCAGTCTTGTCCAGGAAGGTGTGTGCTGCAAATACTGCCATCAGGCAGGAGGGTGCTCCTCTTGCAACTGGATCCAAGCGGGCTGAGAGGCAGCCCAAAATCTCTGTTTTCCCCATGAATCCATGTCAGGACTTCAGTAGCATGACCTTCTTTTCCCATCAGGTAGAGACGGAAAGGCTTCTCGTAGTCAGGTAGGCCTGGCGCTGAGACTATGGAGTCTTCCAATTTCCTGAATGAGTTGAAGGTTGCGTCCGACAGAAGGAGCGGGGTTGCGTTGATGTATTCACACAGAGGCTGCATTAGGACTGAGGCATCAGGGATCCAGGTTCTGCAATACGACACTAGACCAGGGAAGGCCTGCAGCATCTTCGGAGTTGTTGGGGAGCCATCTTCTCCACAGTGACCTTCCAGTCATCTGTCAGGTGTTTCGTCTGGTGGGCAATACAGTGTCCCAGGAATGTAACTTGCTTCTGACACCACTGGACTTTGTTCTTCCAGACCTTGCATTGCTGTTCCTCCAGGTAGAGTAGGAGAGACAAGGAATGGGCTGTGCAGGTATCGATGTGAACCCCACAAAGGAGAAGGTCATCCAGGTGGAGGGGAACATTGAAGAAGGCGCTGGCCAGGTTGATCACCGTGAATACCGTTGCTGTGGCTGACACTTTTGAGAGCAGAGTGTGCGGGTTCAGCACAGTTGGGGTTTCAAATACCGTAGCCTCTTTCACGGCCTCCAGGCCTTGCACCATTCTAAACTTGGTTGGTTCTTCTTTTACAGTCTTTTTCTTCACTGTGGAAAGCTGGGATTGATTCTGATGGGCGAGGCAGCCCAGTCTGGCCTTGTCCTTCTGGAGTTGAATTTCCTGGCCAATGCCAAAGTTCTTAGGCCGTCTTCTTAGGCGGGTTCACTTAGACCTTCAGTTGGTCAGAGACATCTTGACTCTGGGTGATGGAGTGGCTTTCTGGTACTATGTCCAGCACCTCCTGTGATAGGCCTGCAGTGGTTGTTTGATGTTCCTGTTTCTTCTTGGGTCAGGGTGAAGAAAGTGTCACGGTCCCATCTTCCTGGAACACTCTGGTCGCTTTCAGCTTGAGAGGGGACCGTTGAAACAAAAATGCCTTCTCCCTGTAGGGAAAGGCGGGGAGCGTTTTTCTCTGCTCACGGCTCCTTATTCAATGAGAGCAGACTGCACATGTCCCGTGTCTCCACAGAATGGACATGTGATGTGTGAGACTCTAAATTCTGCTCTTGTGACATGTCCGTGATCATTTCCTCACAGATGATTTCAATTCTTTTTGAACACCTTTTCAAACTTATTCACATAAAAAAAAATCACTTCCTGGTCTGTTCAAATAACTTGCTGTACCTTCTACACGATGCAAGACCACCACTGCTCTTTTATAGCAGACGGCAATCTAAAAAAACAAACTTCCCTTTGCCTTTCAAAACATTTAATTCATTGTGCAGCGTAAAGTTTGCCCTTCCATTGGATTCTCACGTACTCTGACCTTCTATTCACATGCTTAGCCTTCCTGCCTACCTACTGTGTCTATTCCAAAAACCTATTCAACAAAGGTGATTAAAAATTCACAAAATGGTTGGAGAAAAGAAGAAAAGAAAACTCTAAAAGAAGTTGATTAGAAAAACCTCTCCAAAATTATTTGAAAATTTACTTAAAAGAAAACTTTAAAAACAAAAGTTAGATTTAAAAGAAAAAAAGAAGAAGAACTCTACACAGTTTAGCAAAAACTCTAGGAAAAGATTGACCAAAGTAAAACTCCAAAAGCAAAAAGGCTGATCAAAAAGTTGGGGGGAAGCATGTATGGAGAGAATGGAGGTGGGGAGGCACGGTATGGAGAACATGAAGGGGAAGCATGGTATGGAGAACATGAGGGGATAACACAGAATGGAGAGCATGGGGGGAAGCACAGTATGGAGAACATGAGAGGGGAGCATAGTATGGAGAACATGAGGGGGAAGCCCAGTATGGAGAACATGAAGGGGGAAGTATATTATGTAGAACATGAGGGGGGAAGCATAGTATGGAGAACATGGGGGAGAGCTCAGTATGGAGAATGGAGAGGACTGTGTGGTGGTTTTCATTTATTAAGGGATGGTGTGACTGTTACATTTCAGTAGGGAAGACAGTGTACTGAGAATATTTTATGGGATAGAATAGTGTGGTGACAGTTATTATTACTATTATTTATTATTATAGCACCATTTAATCCATGGCGCTTTACATGTGAGGTGGGGTATACATAATAAATACAAGTACAGTAATCTTAGACAATACAAGTTACGACTGGTACAGTAGGAGAGAGTACCCTGCCCGTGAGGGCTCACAATCTACAAGGGATGGGTGAGGATACAGTAGGCGAGGGTAGAGCTTGTCGTGCAGCGGTTTGGTGGATCTGTGGTTACTGCAGGTTGTAGGCTTGTTGGAAGAGGTAGGTCTTCAGGTTCTTTTTGAAGGTTTCCATGGTAGGTGAGAGTCTGATATGTTGTGGTAGAGAGTTCCAGAGTTGGGGGGAGGACACAGGTTGTGGATGGCTTTGTATGTCATGATTAGGGTTTTGAACTGGAGTCTTTGTGTAATGGGGAGCCAGTGCAAGGATTGACAGAGGGGAGAGGCCAGGGAATAGCGGGGGGACAGGTGGATTAGTCGGGCAGCAGAGTTTAGAAAAGATTGGAGGGGTGCAAGAGTGTTAGAGGGGAGGCCACAGAGCAGGAGGTTGCAGTAGTCGAGGCGGGAGATGATGAGGGCATGGACTAGGGTTTTTGCAGATTCTTTGTTGAGGAATGTACGGATACGTGAGATATTTTTGAGTTGAAGTCGGCAGGAGGTGGAGAGGGCTTGGATATGTGGTTTAAAAGAGAGATCAGTGTCTAGGATAACCCCGAGGCAGCGAGCTTGTGGGACTGGAGAGAGAGTGGGCAGTCGTTTACAGTAATTGATAGGTCCATTGGAGGGGTTGTGTGAGATGGGGAAAGATGATGAATTCTGTTTTGTCCATATTAAGCTTTAGGAATCTAGCGGAGAAAAAGGATGAAATAGCGGACAGACATTGAGGGATTCAGTTTAGTAGGGAGGTGATATCTGGTCCAGAGATGTAGATCTGTGTGTCATCAGCATAGAGGTGATATTCAAAGCCGTGAGATTCTATGAGCTGTCCGAGGCCGAAGGTGTAGATGGAGAAGAGCAGGGGCCCTAGGACTGAATCTTGCGAGACTCCCACAGATAGAGGGTGCGGTGAGGAGGTGGTGTGTGAGTGGGAGACGCTGAATGTCCGGTCTGTTAGGTATGACGCGATCCAAGATAGGGCCAAGCCTGTGATACCAAGAGATGAGAGGGTCTGTAGTAATAGGGAATGGTCCACTGTGTCAAAGGCAGAGGACAGGTCACGGAGGAGGAGGACAGAGTAGTGTCGCTTGGCCTTGGCAGATAGTAGGTCATTGATGACCTTAGTTAGGGCAGTTTCAGTGGAGTGGTGTGGCCGGATTGTAGGTGGTCGAGGAGGGAGCAAGATGAGAGGTGGGAGGACAGTTCAAGATGGACGTGTTGTTCCAGTAGTTTTGAGGCATAGGGGAGAAGTGATATAGGGCGATAGCTAGATACAGAGGATGGGTCAAGAGAGGGCTTTTTGAGGATAGGTGTGATTGAGGCATGTTTAAAGCTTGAGGGGACAACACCAGTTGTTAGTGATAGGTTGAAGAGATGGGTTAGGGTTGGGATGAACACTGTGGGATGGGATTGGGTCAAGTACACAGGTAGTGAGATGTGATCTTGAGAGTAGGATGGCGAGTCGATCTTCTGTAATGGTGGAGAAGTTGGTTTTGGAGGAGGAGGGCAGGGCAGTTAGAAGGAAGGGCTCTGGGGGTTGTTGACCAAAACTGTGTCTGATGTTATCAATCTTCTCCTTGAAAAATGAGGCAAAGTCTTCGGCTGAGATGAGGAGGGGAGGGAGGAGGTACTGGGGGGAGGAGGAGAGAATTGAATGTGTTGAATAACTGTTTGGGGTTGTGAGACAGGGAGGATATGAGAGATGAGAAGTAGGTTTGTTTAGCTGCAGCGAGTGTGGTCTTGAAAGTAGTGAGGGACTGTTTGAATGTGATGAAGTTTACCATAAGTGAGACAGTGTGGGTTCATTTTTTGTGCTGGGAGTGTAAGCAGGTTGCAGGATACAGTGACGGACAGGAGACCGAGCAAGGGATAACAGTTTTACTTAACATTGATATACTCCACGCAGGGAGATAAACGGTTAACAGAGGATTAAGCAGTTCAAAATGTAAATAATACGCAGAGTTAAAGAACAGAAGAAAAGGTATTAACAGTTCTTGCTGAGTCAACTTATTCTGTCAGTCGTTTCTCACGACGCGGTAGCCACAGAGCAGGTGATGGCGCCGACAACGGTTGGCGCAGCGCTTGTCTGTTACGGTCCGGAAGGGAACGATGTTCTGTCTTCTTACGGCAGCGGTTGGTCTCCGGTAACTTTTGCGGACCCCTAGTCCATAAACTGGTGTGGCCGGAAGAGTGGGGGCCACCGCACTGTCTGAGCCCAACGTGGCTCTGCAGATGTACACTGGGGAATCGGGGAGCAGATGGCGGTCCTGCACCCGGTCTCTCTTTGGCGGTACGCGCGCAGTACTCACTAGCCCAGAGTGTCTGGCACCTCGATTCGTGGTTACCAACGGGTAAACACCACGTCTCTCCTCATGTTATGGAAATTTTGGTTAGGATAAATCTATCCCTATGTTTGCTTCTGCTGTTCCCATATTAAATGAGTATTTTAGAGCTCTCTGGAAATGAACACTGTCCACTCAAATGTGCCAGCATAACATTCCATCAATACTGACGGCTTTATTATTATCACATAGTCTTATACATTTACAAAAGGGGGTGGTTAGTCAATTAACATACAATTAGAAGCTTCAAGGCTATTGGATGCTTGAATATATGTGTGTATGCATTTTTCTTTAACTCTATCTTAACAAAGGTTGATTCAATGATTCATGACCCTTATCCAGCTTTCCTGTGATCTGAGCAAAAAACAGCTATCATTTGGACCATCTGTAACTTAGTTCCTTTTTCTGCCGTCTGGTGGCTGGGAAAGTACCTTGTAGCTGTCTGGCTTTTTTGATGTTCTAAGAAAGTCCCATGAGCTATAACCTGACTTATGTAGGCCAGGGGTCATGTCTTAAGCAACTGATTATAGCTAGCGTCAGTTTTGCATAGATATGTATGGTTACAGGGTTTTAGCAAGTAAGATCTGTCTGAATACATATGGATATACATTGAATAAATGAAATATACATATATTGATATATATATTGGGTTAGTACGGTGACAGGCAAGTGAGATCTACCTGATGTAAATAAGATACATATATATTTCCATCACACTCACAGTCTCTGTCTGCGGCGGCGGGGATGCTCGAGCGCGGGCTTGCGCTGTACTGATGTTCGAGGGACAGAGCACTCGCTTCACCCTGCTGCGCGCTGTCTGTTCCCATCAAGTCTGTCTGTTTCCGCACGTGCTGTGGTTGTAAACGCTTAGCCACACCCCCTGTTTCCGCCTGCAAGAATTGGTCTGGTCTCTTAAGCATTCCCCCGGACAACAGAGGAGACAACCTCGACAGTTCCGTAACTGGCGCAAAACAGGTACCTGTGGCATGGTCTTTCTTCTTACACTCCCCCTCTCCTTTTGCTCACCATTCCACAAGCAATAGTTCTTTGTTACACTCAGTCCCCAGGCTGGCTCTGCACTCCGTTCTGGTCACTTACCTTCTGCTCCCTCTGCATCCCAGTGTCCTGCTTCCTCTCCCAGTTCCTCGCATGCTGCCAGCAGGCCTCCAGAAAGAATACTTAGGACGCGAGGCCGTCTCCACCCTCTCTCTTAAAGGGGCAGGTGCATTTTTTTGAAAATGTCAATCAACCAATGGCAACGCACTGATTACTATATCTGGCCACTCCACCATAGGGGGAGTGCCAGAGCAACGTGTTTCTATCATTGCTACATCCGGTTCTGACTCTGATCTGTCTGTGCTGAGTTAGCAGTCTCTGTGCTTCGCTCATTCTGTTTGTCTCCACAGATCATTGGTATCCTGTATCCGACTATCTCTGACAATCTCGGCTATCACTGGCGCAAGTGTCATCCCGTTCCGCCATCAGCCATCCGTATCCGTGGACTGTGACAAGGTTACTAGAGCCAGCCTGCTACCATTCACTCTGAACCAGGACCTTCCTCATCTACGTCTAACCCTCCACGGTTTCTGCTATCTTATCTGTTACCCCTTTTGGTCCCTCTGGGACAGCTGCCACGTGTCCGGGGTCTAACTGGAGGTAGCACCTGTGTCCTCCGGGTATTCCATTCTGGTCCTGTTCGAGGGCCTTACTACGGGTACCCGGGTTTCACTAGTCACGCCCCCTTCGGAGCCCCCCGGACCGCGGTCTCGAGGTTCCACTTCAAAAATAAAAGACGAATGTGAACTTCACCATCTCCTCGTCC
>JARQOD010010219.1:0-28188 GCA_033576555.1 Oophaga sylvatica | reverse complement strand
AAAAAAACTGCCCTATCCAGGCACAAGAACCAAACCCTCACCCTAGGGCACATTAAAAGGAGAAACCCCCCCATAGAGGTTTGGGGAAGTGCGACGTGCCGTTTATTGCAAAGGAAGCAAATACCCCTTGGCAAGAAAACCCTTTCCCTTAGGGCAAGGCCCAAAACCCTTCCCGATCCACTTCGGGGGGCAATTTTTAAGTCTCCCCTCCCAGTTTTGTGGGATAGTCCCCCGGGCCAAAAACTGAGCCTAATATTTTTGCTGTGGCCTGGGCCCTGGAAGGGGGTGTCCGGGAGATCAAAACTTGGATCTCCCCCTCCCACCCGGACTTCACACTTGCCCCGGTTATCATGGACCGGATGCCCCCCGATTTTGGGGTTTTAAAACCTAGACACACCCAATCCCCCTCCTCTCTCGGGTTACAAAAGGGGGAAACGTCGTCGCGTACGCCACTACCTCAAGGCGGCCTCGGCCCGCCCGGTCCATCCCGACCCCCACCAACGGCCCGCGCCCCACCCCCCTTAAAAGGGGGTCGTTTGCAAACACGTATAACAGTGGGCTCGGGGCAGCCCTGGCGGACCCCAGACCTCACCTCAAAAGGGGCCCAAACCCAAAACCGTTCATAGAGGAAAAGTCTCTGCCCATTGTAAAAAAACTCTCAACAACAACAACCCCCCAGGCAGCCCGTACCTAGAAGAACGGCCCAGAGGTACTCATGGAAAACCCGGTCAAAGGTTTTTCCCGGGTCTAAGGACAGCAGTCCCCTTCCCAGGACCTGCCTGCCCTGCTCACTCCCTTTCCGGACACGACCCAAGCACTAAATGTATGGGGCCTGGAACGAGCAGTGCGGGCCCCCCAAAGGGGACCCGGGGTGCCAAACTTCACCAACGATTAAAAAGCCCTTTGCCAGAACCTTTTCGGTCCGTATTGGAAGCGTAGGGACCCCAATTTCAATCGGGAGAGTCTTTCCCCTTTGACGGTAATCAGGGCGATTTCCTATTAAATGCAGAGTGTCCGAGGGAGGCACTCATTAAACCCCTCAGTCAAGGGGGCCCCAAAGGCCCCGAAAAGTCTTGTAAACTCGGATTTTAAAAGCCATCGGACGGGCGACTTTTTGGGCCGTGCCATCAATCGCTCGTCCACTTCCTCCCCCTGATTGCTTCTGCCAAATAAAGAGAGGGGTATCCCCGGTCAGGGATGGTTTCGGGGCCAAAAAAAGCCGAATCTCACCCCATCAGGCCCCCTCCCCCCCAAGAGAGCGGTAAAAGGATTGCCCACCTCCAGGACCCCTGATTTGGTCTGTTCGGGGCCCCCGTACTGTCGATCAGTCTTCACCTTTTTTAAATTTCACTGACAACCGCAGTTTTTTAAAGGGTTTTGGGGAGCGGTACTCCCGAATTCCCTCTCAAAAACCAAAGGATGTGTCCCTTCGTATGGAAACCCCCTTGAGCAAGGTCTTCCCCGGGATTTCCTTCGGTCCCTCCAGTCGAGACGAGCTGCTGGGGTTTTCCTCCCAGCTGCGTTCAGGCGGTATGTTCAGGCCCCTGAGGTCGAGAGCTGAGGGAAAGAACCTTGCGACCCTTCTTTTGAAGATCCCCCACCACTCAGACTTATGTACAAAGACCCAAAGAGAGGTACCTGGTTAAGAAATTTTCCTCAAAGGATGTCTTATTTTCCGCTTCTTCCAGAAGGAGAATTAGCTTCCATGGCTCTCCCCTCGGGGAGTCTCGTAAAAATTCAAAGTAAAAAAAAATTAAAAAGTGATCGGGAACTCCACCTCAACGCGGACACTGCAGAAAGGACGGTTCCTCCTTTAAAAAAAACCTATCTATCCTGACCTACTGTTCCCTTTAAAGGGGAAAAACCCCCGTGACCTGGAGTGTGCCGGATGTGGCATCCCCGGCAAACTTTGCTTACTATGTATTCAGGCTAGCTATCATAAATCAGCCCGGTCTCCCCGGGGCCCCCCCTATCCCGGAAATCTGGTTATAGCATTAAAATCCCCACGAAGACCACCCCCCGGCTGTAAAAAGATAGGCTTTTTCCTAGGAGAGAATTTACGGTCCCACTTAGATTGGGGCCCTAGAATGATGAGCCGAAGCTCCTGTCCCCTCATGAAGAGTAAGGGCCAAACTTCCCCCTTTCTACCTCGTTTACCCGTCTGCATTTCCCCCTCCCCGGTCTTAAAAGGACGTACCCCGTATACGGCCGGCGCAAGAGACCAGTATGAGGGCCCCCTCCCCCATTCCCTCTTTGCTTTGTGGATGGACCCCCGGTCCGTTGTTGGTCTCCTGCAAAAATAAAAAAATCGCCCCAACCGGGTGAAAAATCAAAGGCCGTAAAACTAGCCGTATCGACTTTATGCTGGCGAATTAAACGACGCCCGGTAAGGGGGGGAGGTTCCCCTCTGGGTGATTGGTTTTGACGGCCTGTTTTTTAACCCTTCCCCCAGATTTCCCCTCCCCTTGAGGAGGAACCCCCACTCACCCCTCCTTTTTAAAGCCCGAGGTGTCCCTTCCCCCTTAGCAAGTGGACACCTCCCTTTCCCCGCACTAGTTCCCGCCCCCGGCCCCGAGGTGTCCCCCCCCCAGGGGTTTTTTGAACCCCGGAGGCGGACTCCCCCTCCTGAAGGCCCCCCGATGTTGCATCGGCCCCCACCCCGACCCCCGACACAGCAGGTCATCGAGGGCTTGGAACCGATTGGAGAGGGGTTGAGGGGGCGGTAGCCCTTCCCCGGGGCCCCTAGCGGTGGGGGGGGGCTTTTAGTTTTTTTTAGCCTTGTTTTTTCTTCCGCCTCTTACCGGTCGATTGTCACCCGTTTTTTTAGGCTGCCCACCCCTCTTATCCACATTTTCATAGGGGAAGGTTATCAGAAGCAGCCAAACCCCCCCTTTCTCCATCCCCCGGTCTCCTCGCCCCCCCTTCTCCCCCAGGGCCTCAGGGTTCGGCTGCCGCCCCCCAGGGGGGGGGGCAGTATCACCCCCAGTTGCCTGAGGCTTTCTGCCCCCCCCCCTTACGGTGCCTCCCTGTTGCAATGGTGGGAGAGTACCCGCCTCGCCTTTCCTCCTGACCCTCAGCTCCCTCAGCCTCCACCCCCCGCCCCCGCAGGGTTGCACCCCCGGGGGAAAAAACCCCTGGCTCCCCCCCCCCTGGCCCAGGTGGTGCCGGAAAAAAAGGGGCGGGGGCGGGCATACGGGTGACCTAGGGCCACAAGGTGACACCAATGTCCCCCAGGCCGGGCAAGATGACCTACCCCGCCAACCAAAGGGACACTTCTGCACCTTGCAGCTTTCGCTGAAGTGGGGGGATCACCGCACTGTGGGAGACCTTCGGTTGCCCTGGAGAAGATTGGATTTGTCCCCCCCCCAGAAATGTGAGGAGGGGTTTTGGGTGACCG
This sequence comes from Oophaga sylvatica, assembly GCA_033576555.1. Taxonomy (NCBI): domain Eukaryota; kingdom Metazoa; phylum Chordata; class Amphibia; order Anura; family Dendrobatidae; genus Oophaga; species Oophaga sylvatica. The sequence goes on along the minus strand of JARQOD010010219.1, from coordinate 24,791 downwards.
TATCCTGAAAACCCTTTAACTTTACTGAAGGTCCAGCCCCCTGCCAAATGCCAAACTCTCCCTTTTTTTTAGGCGTCCGTGATTCCCCTAACGGGAAAAGCCAGTATGATGTCGCCCCCGAGAGTGACTCGTTACTTTTAAAAACGGCCCCCTCTTTACATATTTTGGCGGGGACCCCGCCGTGGGAAAAGTCTCGCCCCCGGGCCCCCCCTTTCCCATTCAAAATTCGACCAAAAAAAGCTCTGGGCCCTTGGCCGAACAAAATGTTATCGAAGAAGGAGGTCCCCAAACGGATGAATCAGGGAAAAGAGTCCGTCCCCCTGAATCCATCTCGGGGAGCTCCACACCCTCGCCTTGGCGGGCACGCTTCACTGCCCCCACCAAAGGGGGACCACTTCCCCCTGGCCCCCCCCTGCCCGGTGTCGGGAGGGCCCCAAAACCGTTTCCCCTCCCTTTTATCTTGGGAAGGGCCAGGCCGTATTTATCCAGCCAAAAAGGGCCCAAATCCCCCTCTCTGCCCTTACATTGATCGTTTCCCTTTCCCTTTTTGAGGGCCTCCAGGAAAAAGGCGCCCAAGACGCATCCCTGGGTCCAGAGGCGAGGAAACCCCCCGACCAGACCCGTGGGTCCAGCCAAACCCCCGGTAACTCAGAGGACCGGGGGTGGGGGGGCAGATGGGACTTTCCCCCTCCCCCCTCCTTTCCCGTACCCCCAGACCCCCCATTACACTTGCCCCTTTGACACACTGCCCCCCGATCCCCAACCGCGACACTTCCCCTACCACACCTCCTCATCCCCGCCTAGTACCCCCTCTCACTCAATGCACACTGGGGTCAAATTTTGCCTCACTTTTTGGGAACTTACAGATTTTCCATTTCCACATGCTACGCCACCTATGGGGCATTTTCCCCTCCCGGGGGGGGTTTCTGTCCACCCGTGCTGCGGGCCCCTTTTTAAGCCTGTCTCCCTTTGGGGCTTCAGCAGACTGCTCCAAAGGCGCACGAGCGCCTTCTCTCCATGCAGGGGCCCAAAGCCAGGAGCAGTCCGTTTTTTCCAGCCCCACCCTGGTCTCGCGGCGCCCCCATGCAGGTAAGCCCAGTCAGGGGACCGGCCAGGCGGGCCCCCTGCTGCTGTTGCTGCCTCTGCTTCATGCTGTTTTTAAATTTTTTTTTTCCTTTTGTGGGAAGCCACCCCCCCAGCCTCAGTTCAAACACTGCCATCCAGAGCTGCACCCACAGAGCGGGGTGCCGAGGGGGCCCAACCCCCCCGAGCCCGGGCCGCGCGGGCCCCCCGGACCCGGGACCCCCCCCGGGGGCCCCCCGGGGTACCGCCCCCCCGGGGCACAGCCCCCCCAACCCACCCACCCGGGCCCAAAAACAGCTTGGGCACAGCGACCCCGGGGGCCCGGCCCCAGGCTGGGCCCACTCCCCCTTGCTTTAAACCGGCGGCGGGGCCCCCACCCCGACTTTCCGCAGACCCCCCCAGGGGGTGACCCCCCCTTTGTTTTTAGGGGCTCTCCCGGAGCCCCAGGCCCCGCCCCTTCACTTTACTGGGTGCCCGGGCCCCGAAGCGATCCCTTAACGGTCCGTAAGTGGGGGACCAGACACCACAGCGCTACCCCCGGGATGCGGTACCCGGGTGCCACTTCTTGCCCACCACTGGGCCGCCCCCCACCTGTCCATATGACACGTTCCACCCCCTCCATTCCACAAACAGAGGGGGCGCCCCGGTGTCTGGCGAATCTCCCCCCCCGCTCCCCTTTTGCGGACCCCAACAGAGGACGGGGGGGGGGGGTTGCGGGTGCCCCACGCGGGACCGGGGGGGCCCAGAGAGGGGGCATACACAAACTTTGGAAACAGCTGTTTTTTTTTTTACCTTCTTCTTAGCTTTTCTCTTCATCCCCCTCCCGGTTGCCCCGTCATCGCGATCTTCCCCCAACCGGGGCTGGTTTTTTAAAGGCCGGGGACTCGATCTGCGAAAAGCTGCATGACGAGGCAGCCCCCCCCACTGTGTACTACCCATCTCTCCTCCCCCCCGCTGCCCTGAAGAGCCGAATTGGGGGGGAGCCCCTTTTCTCGGGGGCTATCCCGCTGTGCGACGCTGGGATTCTTACCAGGCCCCCAGGGGTGAGTAGGGCACGCCCCCCCCCCTCGCATTTTCCCCTTCCTCCTCTCCACCGCCTGGGTGAGGCCGTGGCCCTCAGGGCCCCCCCGGCCTGGTCTGAATGGTCGTATTTCCAGCTTTTCACGGAAGGGGCCCCCTGCGGCAGGATCTCCACCCCCGGGTTTCAGGTTTCTTGGCTTCTGGATTTTTTGACCGCGGGGATAGCTCGGCCCTTCTTTTGGGAGGCCCGTTGGACCTCTCCTTAGCTCCCTCAACTCCCCCCGAGGGCTTTGCTTTCTTGGGCATCCTCATACTCACAAGGGGGGCATGGAGCGGGAACCTTGCCCGGTGGTCTCTTTCGCCATCTTGGTTTTCCCCCCTTTGGGGCCCCGCCCGCGCACCCCTGCTCGTACCGGCCTACCTCGGGGGAAGGAGAACCTATTCCCCGGGCCCCGAGCCCCTTTTGGTGGTTGGACAACAACATTTACCCCGAGTTCCCCTTTGATTTTCCAAACTGCCCCCCGGGTTTATAGGGGAAAACTTCCCCCTTTACAAAAACCCCGGCTGAAATCCCCCCGGTCTTGGACAACACGGGTTTCCCCCGCCCAGAGGCAACTTTTTGGGGCAGCCGGGTTTTTTTCCCTTTTTCCCTAGTTTCTTTTCTCCGGTCCCCTTACTTTTTCTTTAAAGCCGGGTTTAAAAATGTCCTGGAACCTTTTTTAACCCGGGCCTTTTATTTTTTCCTGTGAACTTTTTGACCTTTCTCGTTTATCCCGAGCTGTTCACACCGGGAGTAGGAAACCCTGATTTTTTCCTTTTTTCCCCCGAGTTAAACCCCCGGGCGCATGTGAAATCATTTTACGAGGCCTTTGAATCCCCAAAACGTAAATTTTTTGGGGCTCAAAAATTTACCGACTGGCCCTTTTTTAAACCCGGGGACCCCCTTTTTCTCTTCACCCCCGGGCCTTTTCTGGTTTTTTAAAAAAAACCCTCCCTTTTGCTTGCTCTGTTTTTTTCCCCGACCTGGTAACCGGTTACCCGAGGGCCCCCATTTTTGGGGTGCGGCCCTGTGTTTTCATTTTATCCTGGGATTTTTTTTCCCCCCCGGGGGAAAAGGGGGCGCCGGTCATCCCTTTTTTGAGGACATTTTTTTTGACCCCCCTTTTTGGCGGGGGGCAAAACAACAAAATTGGCCCTGTTTTTCCCAGGGGGCCATCATTTGCGGTGCAGTCACTGTGTACATAATTTATGATCCTGAGTTACTCCTGTATTATACCCAGAGTGCACTCCCCTATTTGCGGGGTGCAGTCCTTTTGTACATACATTACTGATCCTGAGTTACATCCGTATTATACCCAAAAGCTGCACTCACTATTCTGCTGGTGCAGTCACTGTGTACATTACATTACTGATCCTGAGTTATCCTGTATTATACTCCAGAGCGCACTCATATTCTGCTGGTGCAGTCACGTGTTATACATTACTTTAATGATCTGAGTTACACCCTGTATTATACTCCGAGCTGCCCCTCTATTCTGCTGGGAGTCACTGTGTACATAATTCATTACTGATCCTGAGTTACTCCTGTATTATACCCAGAGCGCATCACTATTCTGTGGTGCAGTCACTGTGAAACATAATTACTTTTACTGATCCTGAGTTACATCCTGTATTATACCCAGAGCTGCACTTCACTTTTCTGCTGGTGCAGTCATTGTATCATACATTACGATCCTGAGTTACATCCTGTATTATACTCCAGAGCTGCACTCATATTCTGGTGCAGTCACTGTGTTACATACATTACTGATCTGGTTACATCTGTATTATACTCCAGAGCTGCACTCACTATTCTGCTGGTGCAGTCACTGTGTAATACATTACATTACTGATCCTGAGTTACATCCTGTATTATACTCCAGAGCTGCACTCACTATTCTGCTGGTGCAGTCAATGTGTACATACATTACATTTACTGATCCAGAGTTACTCCTGTATTATACTCCAGAGCTGCACTCACTATTCTGCTGGTGCAGTCACTGTGTACATACATTACATTACGGATCCTGAGTTACATCCTGTATTATACTCCAGAGCTGCACTCACTATTCTGCTGGTGCAGTCACTGTGTACATACATTACATTACTGATCCTGAGTTATATCCTGTATTATACCCAGAGCTGCACTCATATTCTGCTGGTGCAGTCACTGTATTACATACATTACTGATCCTGATTACATCTGTATTATACTCCAGAGCTGCACTTACTATTCTGTGGTGTAGTCACTGTGTACATACATTACATTACTGATCCTGAGTTATATCCTGTATTATCCCCCAGAGCTGCACTCACTATTCTGCTGGTGCAGTCACTGTATACTTACATTACATTACTGATCCTGAGTTACATCCTGTATTATATCCAGAGCTGCACTCACTATTCTGCTGGTTGTAGTCACTGTTTTACATACATTACTTACTGATCCTGAGTTATATCTGTATTAAAACCCAGAGCTGCACTCACTATTCTGCTGGTGCAGTCACTGTGTACATACATTACATTACTGATCCTGAGTTACATCCTGTATTATACCCCAGAGCTGCACTCACTATTCTGCTGGTGCAGTCACTGTGTACATACATTACATTATGATCCTGAGTTATATTCCTGTATTATACCCCAGAGCTGCACTCACTATTCTGCTGGTGCAGTCACTGTATACATACATTTACATTTACTGATCCTGAGTTACATCCTGTATTATACTCCAGAGCTGCACTCACTATTCTGCTGGTGCAGTCACTGTGTAATACATTACATTACTGATCCTGAGTTATATCGTGTATTATACCCAGAGCTGCACTCACTATTCTGCTGGTGCAGTCACTGTATACATACATTACATTACTGATCCTGAGTTAATCCTGTATTATACTCCAGAGCTGCACTCACTATTCTGCTGTTTGCAGTCACTGTGTACATACATTACATTATGATCCTGAGTTACCCTGTTTTTATACCCCAGAGCTGCACTCACTATTCTGCTGGTGCAGTCACTGTGTACATACATTACATTATGATCCTGAGTTACATCCTGTATTATACTCCAGAGCTGCACTCGCTATTCTGCTGGTGCAGTCACTGTGTATATACATTACATTACTGATCCTGAGACACATCCTGTATTTTACCCCAGAGCTGCACTCACTATTCTGCTGGTGCAGTCACTGTGTACATACATTAAATTACTGATCCTGAGTTACATCCTGTATTATACTCCAGAGCTGCACTCACTATTCTGCTGGTGCAGTCACTGTGTACATACTTTACTGATCCTGAGTTACATCCTGTATTATACCCCAGAGCTGCACTCACTATTCTGCTGGTGCAGTCACTTGTGTACATACATTACATTACTGATCCTGAGTTACATCCTGTATTATACTCCAGAGCTGCACTCAACTATTCTGCTGGTGCAGTCACTGTGTACTTTACATTACATTACTGATCCTGAGTTACATCCTGTTTTATACTCCAGAGCTGCACTCACTATTCTGCTGGTGCAGTCACTGTGTACATACATTACATTACTGATCCTGAGTTACATCCTGTATTATACTCCAGAGCTGCACTCACTATTCTGCTGGTGCAGTCACTGTGTACATACATTACATTACTGATCCTGAGTTACATCCTGTTTTATACCCCAGAGCTGCACTCACTATTCTGCTGGTGCAGTCACTGTGTACATACATTACATTACTGATCCTGAGTTACCTCCTGTATTATACTCCAGAGCTGCACTCACTATTCTGCTGGTGCAGTCACTGTGTACATTACATTACTTACTGATCCTGAGTTACATCCTGTATTATACCCAGAGCTGCGCTCACTATTTGCTGGTGCAGTCACTGTGTACATACATACATTACTGATCCTGAGTTACCTCCTGTATTATACTCCAGAGCTGCACTCACTATTTCTGGGTGCAGTCACTTTTGTACATACATTACATTACTGATCCTGAGTTACATCCTGTATTATACTCCAGAGCTGCACTCACTATTCTGCTGGTGCAGTCACTGTGTACATACATTACATTACTGATCCTGAGTTACCTCCTGTATTATACTCCAGAGCTGCACTCATATTCTGCTGGTGCAGTCACTGTGTACATACATTACATTACTGATCCGGAGTTACATCCTGTATTATACTTCAGAGCTGCATCTCACTATTCTGCTGGTGCAGTCACTGTACATTACATTACATTACTGATCCTGAGTTACATCCTGTATTATACTCCAGAGCTGCACTCACTATTCTGCTGGTGCAGTCACTGTGTACATTACATTAACATTATGATCCTGAGTTACCTCCTGTATTATACTCCAGAGCAGCACTCACTATTCTGCTGGTGCAGTTACTGTTTTACATACATTACATTACTGATCCTGAGTTACCTCCTGTATTATACTCCAGAGCAGCACTCACTATTCTGCTGGTGCAGTCACTGTACATACATTACATTACTGATCCTGAGTTACATCCTGTATTATACTCCAGCTGCACTCACTATTCTGCTGGTGCAGTCACTGTGTACATACATTACATTACTGATCCTGAGTTACCTCCTGTATTTACTCCAGAGCAGCACTCACTATTCTGCTGGTGCAGTCACTGTGTACATACATTACATTATGATCCTGAGTTACATCTGTATTATACTCCAGAGCTGCACTCACTATTCTGCTGGTGCAGTCACTGTGTACATACATTTCATTATGATCCTGAGTTACCTCCTGTATTATACTCCAGAGCTGCACTCACTATTCTGCTGGTGCAGTCACACATTACACATAGGATGCCCTGGGCTCAGGATTATACTAGTGTTATTACCTTATATTGAACAGGTCAATCAGTTAAGAGCTTCTTCTAGTCCGGGTGGATCTGAAAAAATTTTTGTCCATGTATTTGTATAATATATGTGCAAAACAATTTAGCATGATTCAAAATATTAATAAAGTTGTAATTCCCTTATGGGGAGCGCTCTCCGGCGCGCACTTGGTGCTCAAACTGCGTGGTGAGCAATGGAGCATTGCATTGGCCGATCATCTATGGGTTACGCTGTCGGCTGGGCATACATGGGTTAGTGTACAGGTTATGCCGTCGGCCTGGCGTGTATGGGTTAGTGTACGGGTGACGCCGTCGGCTGGGAGTGTAAGGGTTAGTGTACGGGTTACGCCGTCAGCAGGGTGTGTACAGGTTATGCCGTCGGCTGGGCGTGTAAGGGTTAGTGTACGGGTTACGCCGTCAGCAGGGTGTGTACAGGTTAAGCCGTCGGCTGGGCGTGTAAGGATTAGTGCACTGGGTATGTTGTCGCCGTGTGCTTTCTTAGCTTTTGGACTAACTTGCCCCTAGATGGTCGGTTTTTGAGAACTCCTTCCTATTATGATCCTAAAGGGTATGCCACACTAAGCGAGATCGCTAGCAAGATCGCACCTGAGTCACCATTTATGACGCAGTAGCGATCTCATTAGCGACGTCGCTGTGTGTGACATGTAGCGGTGATGTGGCCTCTGCTGAGATGTCGTTGATCACTTATGAACGTTCTGAGCCGTTTTTTGGTCGTTGGTGTCCTGCTGGTGAGCCTGAATCGCTGTGTGTGACATTGTAGCAGTGATGTGGCCCCTGCTGAGATGTCACTGATCACTTATGAACGTTCTGAGCCGTTTTTTGGTCGTTGGTGTCCTGCTGGTGATCCTGAATCGCTGTGTGTGACATGTAGCAGCGATGTGGCCTCTGCTGAGATGTCACTGATCATTTATGAACGTTCTGAGCCGTTTTTTGATCGTTGGTGTCCTGCTGGTGATCCTGAATCTCTGTGTGTGACATGTAGCAGTGATGTGGCCTCTGCTGAGATGTCACTGATCATTTATGAACGTTCTGAGCCGTTTTTTGATCGTTGGTGTCCTGCTGGTGAGTCTGAATCGCTGTGTGTGACATGTAGCAGTGATGTGGCCTCTGCTGAGATGTCACTGATCACTTATGAACATTCTGAGCCGTTTTTTGGTCGTTGGTGTCCTGCTGGTGAGTCTGAATCGCTGAGTGTGACATGTAGCAGTGATGTGGCCTCTGCTGAGATGTCACTGATCACTTATGAACATTCTGAGCCGTTTTTTGGTCGTTGGTGTCCTGCTGGTGAGCCTGAATCGCTGTGTGTGACATGTAGCAGTGATGTGGCCTCTGCTGAGATGTCGCTGATCACTTATGAATGTTCTGAGCCGTTTTTTGGTCGTTGGTGTCCTGCTGGTGAGCCTGAATCGCTGTGTGTGACATGTAGCGGTGATGTGGCCTCTGCTGAGATGTCGCTGATCACTTATGAATGTTCTGAGCCGTTTTTTGGTCGTTGGTGTCCTGCTGGTGAGCCTGAATCGCTGTGTGTGACATGTAGCAGTGATGTGGCCCCTGCTGAGATGTCACTGATCACTTATGAACATTCTGAGCCGTTTTTTGGTCGTTGGTGTCCTGCTGGTGAGCCTGAATCGCTGTGTGTGACATGTAGCAGTGATGTGGCCTCTGCTGAGATGTCGCTGATCACTTATGAACGTTCTGAGCCGTTTTTTGGTCGTTGGTGTCCTGCTGGTGAGCCTGAATCACTGTGTGTGACATGTAGCAGTGATGTGGCCCTGCTGAGATGTCACTGATCGCTTATGAACATTCTGAGCCGTTTTTTGGTCGTTGGTGTCCGCTGGTGAGCCTGAATCGCTGTGTGTGACATGTAGCAGTGATGTGGCCTCTGCTGAGATGTCACTGATCGCTTATGAACGTTCTGAGCCGTTTTTTGGTTGTTGGTGTCCTGCTGGTGATCCTGAATCTCTGTGTGTGACATGTAGCGGTGATGTGGCCCCTGCTGAGATGTCACTGATCACTTATGAACGTTCTGAGCCGTTTTTGGTCGTTGGTGTCCCGCTGGTGATCCTGAATCGCTGTGTGTGACATGTAGCAGTGATGTGGCCCCTGCTGAGATGTCACTGATCACTTATGAACGTTCTGAGCCGTTTTTTGATCGTTGGTGTCCTGCTGGTGAGCCTGAATCGCTGTGTGTGACATGTAGCAGTGATGTGGCCTCTGCTGAGATGTCACTGATCACTTATGAACGTTCTGAGCCGTTTTTTGGTCGTTGGTGTCCTGCTGGTGAGCCTGAATCGCTGAGTGTGACATGTAGCAGTGATGTGGCCTCTGCTGAGATGTCACTGATCACTTATGAACGTTCTGAGCCGTTTTTTGGTCGTTGTTGTCCTGCTGGTGAGCCTGAATCGCTGAGTGTGACATGTAGCAGTGATGTGGCCCCTGCTGAGATGTCGCTGATCACTTATGAACGTTCTGAGCCGTTTTTTGGTCGTTGGTGTCCCGCTGGTGATCCTGAATCGCTGAGTGTGACATGTAGCAGTGATGTGGCCCCTGCTGAGATGTCACTGATCACTTATGAACGTTCTGAGCCGTTTTTTTGGTCGTTGGTGTCCTGCTGGTGAGTCTGAATCGTGTGGTTGTGACATGTAGCAGTGATGTGGCCCTGCTGAGATGTCGCTGATCACTTATGAACGTTCTGAGCCGTTTTTTGGTCGTTGGTGTCCTGCTGGTGAGTCTGAATCGCTGAGTGTGACATGTAGCAGTGATGTGGTCTCTGCTGAGATGTCGCTGATCACTTATGAATGTTCTGAGCCGTTTTTTGGTCGTTGGTGTCCTGCTGGTGAGTCTGAATCGCTGTGTGTGACATGTAGCAGTGATGTGGCCTCTGCTGAGATGTCACTGATCACTTATGAACGTTCTGAGCCGTTTTTTGGTCGTTGGTGTCCTGCTGGTGAGCCTGAATCTCTGTGTGTGACATGTAGCAGTGATGTGGCCCCTGCTGAGATGTCACTGATCACTTATGAATGTTCTGAGCCGTTTTTTGAGTCTTGTGTCCCGCTGGTGAGCCTGAATCGCTGTGTGTGACATGTAGCAGTGATGTGGCCCCTGCTGAGATGTCACTGATCACTTATGAACGTTCTGAGCCGTTTTTTGGTCGTTGGTGTCTGCTGGTGATCCTGAATCGCTGTGTGTGACATGTAGCAGTGATGTGGCCTCTGCTGAGATGTCACTGATCACTTATGAACGTTCTGAGCCGTTTTTTGGTCGTTGGTGTCCTGCTGGTGAGCCTGAATCGCTGTGTGTGACATGTAGCAGTGATGTGGCCTCTGCTGAGATGTCGCTGATCACTTATGAACGTTCTGAGCCGTTTTTTGGTCGTTGGTGTCCCGCTGGTGAGCCTGAATCGCTGTGTGTGACATGTAGCAGTGATGTGGCCCTGCTGAGATGTCGCTGATCACTTATGAACGTTCTGAGCCGTTTTTTGGTTGTTGGTGTCCTGCTGGTGAGCCTGAATCGCTGAGTGTGACATGTAGCAGTGATGTGGCCCTGCTGAGATGTCACTGATCACTTATGAACGTTCTGAGCCGTTTTTTTGGTCGTTGGTGTCCCGCTGGTGAGCCTGAATCGCTGAGTGTGACATGTAGCAGTGATGTGGCCTCTGCTGAGATGTCGCTGATCACTTATGAACGTTCTGAGCCGTTTTTTGATCGTTGGTGTCCTGCTGGTGAGCCTGAATCCTGTGTGTGACATGTAGCAGTGATGTGGCCTCTGCTGAGATGTCGCTGATCACTTATGAACGTTCTGAGCCGTTTTTTGGTCGTTGGTGTCCGCTGGTGAGCCTGAATCGCTGTGTGTGACATGTAGCAGTGATGTGGCCTCTGCTGAGATGTCCTGATCACTTATGAACGTTCTGAGCCGTTTTTTGGTCGTTGGTGTCCCGCTGGTGAGCCTGAATCGCTGAGTGTGACATGTAGCAGTGATGTGGCCCCTGCTGAGATGTCGCTGATCACTTATGAACGTTCTGAGCCGTTTTTTGGTTGTTGGTGTCCTGCTGGTGAGCCTGAATCGCTGAGTGTGACATGTAGCAGTGATGTGGCCCTGCTGAGATGTCACTGATCACTTATGAACGTTCTGAGCCGTTTTTTGATCGTTGGTGTCCCGCTGGTGAGTCTGAATCTCTGAGTGTGACATGTAGCAGTGATTGGCCCCTGCTGAGATGTCGCTGATCACTTATGAACGTTCTGAGCCGTTTTTTGGTTGTTGGGTGTCCCGCTGGTGAGTCTGAATCGCTGAGTGTGACACCCTTTATGAACGACTTCACCAGCGTCGCAGGCGGGACTAGGTTTTCCCAACGACCGCAGAGGTCGTTATACAGATCGCTGATGAGTTGTGTTTGGAATCACAGATCGCTGATGAGATGTGTTTGGAATCTAACTAGCGATCACATAGCGATCTCGCCAGGTTAAGTCGTTGTCGTGTGGCAGTGCCTTAAGGCCGGGATCACACATGCGAGTAAATCGTCCGACACTCGCTTGTGAAATCCCAGCTCTGGCGCCGGCACTCGGGAGGATGCATAGAACTACATACAGCCGCTCGCTCCACTCCCGAGTGCCGGCGCCAGAGCTGGGATTTCACATGCGAGTGTCAGACGATTTACTCGCATGTGTGATCCCGGCCTTAGTAATCACCTCACACTGGTCACAGATCTAATAGGTGAATCTATATACAGAAGAGAGTGTGCGACTCCTCCTAGTCAGACTGTGCCAGCTGACCACAGCAGCCCATCAGCTCAGCTTTCACTTTACCCCAGCAGCGTCACTGCTGACAGCTGCACTCTGGTTGCTGTAGACAATTGATGAGTGGAAGCTAAGGAAGATATTCATGGATTTTAGAAGTTTAAAAAAAATAGTGTAAATGGATAAAAAAAGGCTTGAGCGGTTATAGAGCGCATCCGTATCATTCTAACAACGGATATTAAGACAACCAACACACGAGTGAACAGGACTCGTTTGCGAGCACATCACCAAAAAAACCCTCAGTTTTGAAAAATATATCGAGTTGCCCGTTTGTGAGAATTTGGTTACTGCATTCTGAATATTTCAGTGTTTTCAATAATTACATCACTCGATAGAAGAAAAACTTCCAAAGAATGTAAAATTCTCTCACAGACGCCACATTGAGGTAACGGATGTAAGATTAACGACGAGAGCTGTGGTAACGAGGTTTACCCTGACTGCGCGCCTATTCACAAGGCGTCCGAGATCAACCGTCGCCTGCTGTTTGTTTTTCAACTTTCCGGTGTTGGATATGAAGGACTACATCCATTTTGCGGCTGGTTAGACACGTGTCATGGCTATAAACACTTAGAATGCACTTGTGCGCTGCAGATGCTGATATAACGCAAGCAGGTGTAGAAATAATGAAGCTGGAAATGTAAGAACAGTCTGAAGACGGAACATGGATGGAAAGAGGATCGTCATCTGTGTTTGGTGTCTACTCTAATTGGAAAACATTCGAAAAAAAGTAGTCGACGCCGTGGAGAAAAGTAGGTTGTGTCGAGCATGTAGTGTGGGGAACAAAAATAGGATAATATTGAGGAATACAATGAATGGTAAGAAACGCAAGGAAACGTGCTCCATAAATCATGAAGGCAGTCAGGTAACATGGAGATCAACGCCATCACTGAGGTTTTTGAGATCACAGGAGAAGCATGGAGCTCTTTACAAAAAGTATATTGGAGACGGGGACAGCAAAACGTTTAGCGGAATTTCAAATGCGAATCCGTATGAAGATGAAGCCACTGTCGTGAAAAATGAGTGTGTCAGAAATGTAGAAAAAAGAACGGCCATGAACCTTCACAATGCAAAAAAAAAATAAAGGTATCGGTGGCGAAGCTGCTGGAAAGTTACCAGATCCAGATATTGGTGAAGTCACTAAGTATTAAGCTTGGCTATCCGCAGACATGCCGACTCCATGGAAGAAACGAGGAAAGAAATATGGGTCCCGGACTATCAGAAAACTTCCACCAATGATGAATGGCGACATGACAACTGTAAAGAAAGCTGGAGCAAGTGGTGTAAAGTCGGAGGTAGACCCTCAACCTTCCATCCCGATAAACCACCTCCTACTGCCAAGGTATTGGATGCAATAATGCCAGTTTATGAAGAGCGGTCATCGGATGTTTGGCTGGAACGTTGTGTTAAAGCAGAAAAGCAAAACAACGAATCGCTAAACTCACTCATGTAGACTTTTGCCCTGGAACATCTTCATTCGGGTGCAAAGATTGTGAACACGCTATGTATTTGGTAATTATCTTTAACAAGGGATCTATGCCAATTCTTACATGGATGTGATGGGAATGACTATTGGACATTAATTGGAGATGTATGAGCAACACTTGGAGTGGCATTCATCTGACCCCGTTCGAGACAACAGATCTCACCACAGGAAAGCGCTCAAGAAAGCATGACTACTGAAATAGCTGATCGATCGTAAGCAAACATCTGTGTAATGCGCACAAAAATTCTTTACAAGATTTTCTCAAAAACACTTTTTTTTCCAATTGGTGGCCACGATATCTCCAAAACCAATTGGTCAATTGAATGGGGCTTGTTCACACATTTTCAGTATATGATGCCTATCTCCTGTACCAGGGTCAAGTAGAAACTATTTTTTTTGTGATTTTGATACTTCATTTTAAGCATGACTTTTTTTAATTTAAAAAAAAAAAAAAAGATAGCAACAATCAGTAATTAAGAGTCTGTTTGTTTCAGACAAGTACAACAGCCGGCTCGTGGCCACCGTTCACTACAGTTTTGTGTTCCTTGTGCACTTCACCGAATTTTTACAGTACTTATTTATACTCCTTTCATAATATAAAAATTTGTAAGCATACTTCAATCACACTCATACATAGTACAAAGTATACACGCATACAGCCCTGTACACAGCATGGGGTGCCTACGGCCCTGTATACATACACAGCCGCATGTTTGTGTGTTCAGTGCGGGGGTGCTGACATTAGCTAATGAGTCACACAGAGAAAAATGGCGTCCTCAGGTACATGCGGAGGAAGGATTGTATTTAACTTTATAGTGGTGTTAAAGCTGGGTGTTACCATAGCAACCGATCCCAGCCGGAGTATCCGCAAATGCTATTAATGCATCAAGATGACACGTGTAATACTCAGGCTGAGGGGCGTGAGGGTGCTGGGGCAGGAGAGACGAGAGGCCGCCGAGACAGGAGGGACAAGAGGACGCCGGGGTGCCAAGACAGGAGGGATGAGAAGACGTCGGGGTGCCGGGACAGGAGGGACGAGGCCGCCAGGACAGGAGAGATGAGAGGTCGCGGGACAGGAGGGACGAGAGGCCGCCGGGGTGCCGAGACAGGAGGGACGAGAGAGTGCCGAGACAGGAGGGACGAGAGGACGCCGGGGTGCCGGGACAAGAGGCCGCCTGGACAGGAGGGATGAGAGGCCGCCGGGATGCCGAGAGGACGCAGAGACAGGAGGGACGAGAGGACGCAGAGACAGGAGGGACGAGAGGCCGCCAGGGTGCTGGGATAGGAGGGACGGGAGGCCGCAGGGACAGGAGGGCCTAGAGGCCGCCGGGGTGCTGGGATAGGAGGGATGAGAAGCCGCCAGGGTGCTGGGATAGGATAGGGAGGAGAGGCCGCCGGGACAGGAGGGATGAGATTTTTTTTTTTTTGGGGGGGGGGGGGGAGAGTTTGAAGAATTGAATCATAAGTGAAAAAGTGTATCAAAACTGTAAGGTCTTCCCATCCTCTCATATCATGTTATAACAGCCCTTGCTATCCTGCCATACAGGTGATTACACCCTGTTATTCTCTCCCTGTCTCTATAATATATATGTAGTGTTATTACAGCACTGCACTATTATAAGTGCTGCTTATATCGCTGCAGTATAATTGGGCGGCCTCCATTTCCTCATTACCCTGTAATTCACAATCCTGAACTTTGCTTGTGTAATTGACTGAATGAGATTTTGGTCTAATCCCTCGTTCTTCCCGGCTGTTGGCACAGTGGGCGATCGGCGGCTTTGTAATTCCCTGAACACTCGGTGCCCGTTACCCGATCTCATCGTCAGACATGTCCGCAGCTCTTGTACCCAGATTCTGACTTCTGCACCCTCAAAATACAGTGGCCTCACCACAGCAGAGCGCCATCTGTAGGGGAAACTCACACTGGGAGCCTGGAGAGCACCCACCATATACTCCCTGAAACGATACCAGTAGAGATAGCCATTTCTATCTCGGCGTGAGATTTATCACACTTCAGAAGTGCACCCCAACACTTCATGTAACACCCTGAAGCCCCAATATTAAGCCCCCCCAGATAACTTAATGTCAGGTACACATCCCTTGCAGTATTTTTGATCACAGGCTCATCATTATGGCTAAAGTCCTGCTGCATATCATCAAATCACTCCCGGGGGGCCGCCACTTGTCACCGTCTACCTATGTGGCATAATCTTGGATATTTGGAGTAAATTGTTTAAAGGGAATGATTTATAAACTTAATCCCCTCACCGTCACTGATGACCCTATTAAACAAGGGTATAAGTGGGTTGAACGTGCGTCCACCATTACATTACATGTAAGTGATCACTTTATTAAAGGGGTTTTCCACTACTAGGACAACCCTTCTTGATCTACAGGCTTGGCCCAAATAAATAAAGCCTATACTCTCCTCCCATGCTGGTGCCGGTCCCGTGGTCCAGTGGTGTAGGCACTCATGGTCCCGGGGCTCTAGTGTGGTTATGACACATGACCCCAGCGCTGGCGTCACGGTCTCCACCTTCATACAGATTGAACATGAAGAGGAAGTCAGGGCTGCAGCTGATCCCGCAGGAACGGCACCAGCATGGGAGGGGAGTATAGGCTTTATTTTATTGGGGCCAAACCTGTAGATCATGAAGGGGTTGTCCTAATAGTGGAAAACCCCTTTAATAATTGGCTCTGTAGCCAATGAAGTATCATGAAGACTCGAGTATCCCGGAGAGTTTATGAGTCAGACACATCAGATCCAGGATTTCTAGAAATGTGAATAATGGCAATTATCAACGGAAGAAAACAGCAGTAACACAATTACCCCAAAGCGCACGTCTCACCCTGTATCATGGCGGAGTCAACTGCAGAAACATTAATCCCCCTAGTGGTGGCTGCAGACAGGATCTTATGTACAGCGGCATGTAAAAGTTTGGGCACCCCTGGCAAAAAAAATTACTGTTATTGTGAACAGTTTAGCAAGTTGAAGGTGAAATGATTATTGATGGGCAAATAAGATACATGTGTTATGCTGCAAGGAGAGTAACTGAGACTCGCCCTAACGAAGGCACGTTATCGAAACGTGCGTAGGGGCTGTGGCACCATCGCATGGTTCAGGTAAACACTCAGGTACTCACTTTGCAGCATAGCCCATATGTTTTATCTCTGTAGCACTACTGAATAAGCCCCATGTTCTCTATAAGCACTGTGCACTTTAATATGAGTTAGGGACGTTTACCAACAACTATTCATATTCAGTTTAGCGTTATAACGAGAAGTATGAAATTTGTTTATTGCTGCTATTAATACATGTCTGCCTGTCATTAGCTGGTGCCACCTATATTCAGGCTCACTACCATTTATCTTTTTGGCCCACAAAGTTTTAAGTATTAAATAAAGATTTTCTTCAGTTCTATGAGCGCCCCACTTTATATGTTTCCCTTGGTTAGTACCTAATAGCGCCCCCTTTTGTAAGTATTACAGCTTGTAAACGCTTTTTGTTGCGAGACAAGAGTCTTCCTATTCTTTTTGAGCGATTTTCTTATTCCTCCAGTTCTGTGAGATTCCTGAGGCGTCTTGCATCCTCTATTTTGAGGTCTAGCCACAGATTTTAAATGATGTTCAGATCAGGGGACTGTGAGGGCCATTGTAAAACCTTCATCTTGCGCTTTTGAGGTGATTGTGACGTGTGTTTAGAATCAGTATCCATTTGTAGAAGCCATCCTCTTTTCAACTTCAGCTTTTTGTACAGATGAGGTTGCTTTTGCATCAAGAATTTGTGGAAATTTCATTGAATTCACTCTTCCCGCGAAATGCTCCCCGTGCCATTGGCTGCAACACAACGCTAAAGCCTGACTGATCCACCCCATGCTTAATGGTTGGCGAGATGTTCTTTTCCTGAAATTCTGTGCCCTTTTTTCTCCAGTCTAAGGGGTAACGCTTCTCCTTGCGGAGAGTGGCATACCAGCTCTGACATGCCAAGGTAAGGAGGCTTACTCGCTGTGCAATGCTCCTCTGGGAAATTTAATATGCAAATTGCCTCTTCAGAGGGGGAAGAGAACTTGAAGTCTAGAGTGGCACCTGTTCGAAGCAGCAATCCTAAAAGTCACTATCGACCCTTTAACGGGCCTTGAAATGTGACTTAGGATAAAAGCCAAATCAGAATCTCAATTTGTATGAGGAGCAATACCCCAAAACAATGTCTACAAATTAGAACCACATGATGGTTAGTACTTCAACTTGCTTAACTGTTCACAATATTAGTAATTTTGACCAGGGGTGCCTAAACTTTTACATGCCAGTATATCTCTATACAGGGATCCCCCCTAGTGGTGGCTGCAGACAGAATCTTACGTATCTCTGTATACAGGGAGCTCCCCCTAGTGGTGACTGCAGATGGAATCATATGAATCTCTGTATACAGGGAGCTCCCCCTAGTGGTGGATGCAGATTTGGAAGATCTTAATGTATCTATCTGTATAAGGGAGCTCCCCTAGTGGTGACTGCAGACAGAATCTTATAGTATCTCTGTATACAGGGAGCTCCCCCTAGTGGTGGCCCCAGACGGAATCTTATGTATCTCTATACAGGGAGCTCCCCCTAGTGGTGGCTGCAGACAGATCTTATCATGTATCTCTGTATACAGGGAGCTCCCCCTAGTGGTGGCTGCAGATGAAATCTTATGTATCTCTGTATACAGGGAGCTCCCCCTAGTGGTGGCTGCACATGGAATCTTATGTATCTCTATACAGGAGCTCCCTCTAGTGGTGGCTGCAGATGGAATCTTATGTATATCTGCATACAGGGAGCTCCCCCTAGTGGTGGCTGCAGACAGGATCTTATCATGTATCTCTGTATACAGGGAGCTCCCCTAGTGGTGTACGCAGACGGAATCTTATGTATCTCTGTATACAGGGAGCTCCCCCTAGTGGTGGCGCAGACAGAATCCTATGTATCTCTGTATACAGGGAGCTCCCCCTAGTGGTGGCTGCACATGGAATCTTATGTATCTCTATACAGGGAGCTCCCTCTAGTGGTGGCTGCAGATGGAATCTTATGTATATACTGCATACAGGGAGCTCCCCTAGTGGTGGCTGCACATGGAATCTCAGGCTGTGGTTCCACGGTCCGGAACCACAGCGCTTTGGACGGAGCGGAAATTCCGCTCTGTCTAAGCCCCGCCCCTTTCTGACACGCGCTCTTTCCGGAGGTGTTCAGGACACCCTCCGGAACACCTCCGGAAAGAACGCAGGGCTACATAGCCCTATGTTAAATTCTGTTGCGGCGACGCACCATCGCCGCAACACGCGAGGACATGCTGTGGTCTGAAAAGACGCGCCGCATGTCCATTTACGCAGGTCTCCTGCCTGCGTGTTGTTACGCATAGTGGAGACGGGATTTCTTGAAATCCCCTCCACTATGCTGTAACATCTGGACGCTGCGTGTTTGGCGCTGCACCAGCGCACAGCGCCAAACACGCAGCGTTTACTGATCGTGGAAACTCACCCTTATGTATCTCTGTATACAGGGAGCTCCCCTAGTGGTGGCTGCAGACGGAATCTTATGTATCTCTGTATACAGGGAGCTCCCCCTAGTGGTGGCTGCAGACGGAATCTTATGTATCTCTGTATACAGGGAGCTCCCCCTAGTGATGGCTGCAGACAGAATCTTATGTAGCTCTTTATACAGGGAGCTCCCCCTAGTGGTGGCTGCAGACGGAATCTTATGTATCTGTTTACAGGGAGCTCCCCCTAGTGGTGGCTGCAGACGGAATCTTATGTATCTCTGTATACAGGGAGCCCCCCCTAGTGGTGGCTGCAGATGGAATCTTATGTATCTCTGTATACAGGGAGCTCCCCTAGTGGTGGCTGCAGACGGATCTTATGTATCTTTGTATACAGGGAGCTCCCCTAGTGGTGGCTGCAGACGGAATCTTATGTAGTCTTTATACAGGGAGCTCCCCTAGTGGTGGTGCAGATGGAATTTTAAATGTATCTCTGTATACAGGGAGCTCCCCCTAGTGGTGGCTGCAGACGGAAATCTTTTTGTATCTCTGTATACAGGGAGCTCCCCTAGTGGTGGCTGCAGAGGAATTTTTATGTAGCTCTTTATACAGG
Organism: Oophaga sylvatica; assembly: GCA_033576555.1. Lineage (NCBI taxonomy): Eukaryota > Metazoa > Chordata > Amphibia > Anura > Dendrobatidae > Oophaga > Oophaga sylvatica. The sequence goes on along the minus strand of JARQOD010010219.1, from coordinate 5,370 downwards.
GAGCTCCCCCTAGTGGTGGCTGCAGATGGAATTTTATGTATCTCTGTATACAGGGAGCTCCCCCTAGTGGTGGCTGCAGAAGGATCTTATGTATCTCTGTATACAGGGAGCTCCCCTAGTGGTGGCTGTAGACAGGAATCTTATTTTATCTCTGTATACAGGGAGCTCCCCTAGTGGTGGCTGCAGACTGGATTTTATGTATCTCTGTATACAGGGAGCTCCCCCTAGTGGTGGCTGCAGATGGAATCTTATGTATCTCTGTATACAGGGAGCTCCCCTAGTGGTGGCTGCAGATGACAATCTTTTTGTATCTCTGTATACAGGGAGCTCCCCTAGTGGTGGCTGCAGAGAAATCTTATTGTATCTCTGTATACAGGGAGCTCCCCCTAGTGGTGGCTGCAGAAGATCTTTTTGTATCTCTGTATACAGGGAGCTCCCCTAGTGGTGGTTGCAGACGGAATCTTATGTATCTCTGTATACAGGGAGCTCCCCCTAGTGGTGGCTGTAGACGGGAAATCTTATTGTATCTCTGTATACAGGGAGCTCCCCTAGTGGTGGCCTGCAGATGAATTTATTGTATTCTGTATACAGGGAGCTCCCTAGTGGTGGTTGCAGACGGGAATATTTTGTGTATCTGTATGGGAGTCACTATTTTGGTGGAAATCGCTCTGTAGAAAATCTTATGTATTGAACAGGGAGCTCCCCCTAGTGGGGCTGCAGATGAAATTTATGATCTCTGTATACAGGGAGCTCCCTAGTGGGGTGCAGATGAAAATCTTTGTTTTGTATCAGGGAGCTCCCCCCTGTGGGGCTGAAATTGAAATCTTAGATCTCTGTTACGGGGCTCCCCTGTGGTGGTGCGACGTTGGAATTTTTGTGTAATGTATGGGAGTGGATTGGGATTTGGTATGGTAAACGCTCTGTAGGATTTTTAGGTCTATGTAGAGAAATTTAATCCAAGTTACAATTTCGTGCCTATTTCACAGAGCATTGCGCCTCCCCTCTCTATTGATCCCTGCATTTGTGGTACATGGAGAAGGTGTCATCTGTAGACATGTAGGATACGTCAGAAACGAGGGTTTGGGGCTGAGACCTCACAGATATTTTCATTCCTTTTGCTAATGATTGGTAATTGGACTTTAGTTTGTGCGGAGTCAGCATCCGCCGTCATCATCCCGTTTTTTTGCAGAACTTTATGGCTTCTGCCGTGTGATTATCGAAACTCTCAACCACGCACAACTCACAACATGTCATTATCACCTAAATTTACAGCAGACCTCCCCACAGCTGTAGCCCCCGCTCTCGGGGACACACTGCGCCGTCTTCCCAGACTCAGCGCTCCGATACGCGGAGGCATTACTCAGTGTCCAGATTGTGGTGCAGCACGGCGGATGTAATGGAGGCAATATGGAGCGGATCTAACAGATTTCCTGTAGGTTTTACATTCATATCCGAGAATATGCTGCTGTATAGCGGATCCTCAGCGCAGCAGCTGCACGTGGTTCATGGAGCGGGGGAGGGGGCATTAACCTTTCCTTATACCAGGATATGAAAACTTCCAGCACTGGGAATACTGGTTTGATGGCGGCTGGAGCCAATGTATTCCTGCAGCCCAAGGCGGGGGGGCAGCCGGGGTCTGGCGACCTCTGTGCTCTTTTAATGTTATGTATGGAGGAGACGACCCAGGGTGGTCAGCAGGTGACCGGACTTGTGGTCAGCCCCAGGGGCAAATACCGCAGGAGACAGTTTTCTCTAGCATGAATGTGGCTCCACTGAGCCCCCATAGATGGCCCCCCCCTGTATCATTTGTGTAATGTCCCCAAACTGTGTGTCACTCTTGCTGGGGAGCAGGGGTCTATAAACATAACCCAAAAACACAGTGTCCAAAAATGCATGGACAAGAAACCAGAGGACTCAAGCTACAGACCAAGGACAATGAGACTACAGCAATATCTACTGCTGCCCAACCACAGGAACTACAATTCTCAAAGTATCCTGCAAGTCTCGGCATGTGCAGCACCATGGACAGCACATCCTGCATGACCCCCGCCAAGGAATACTCCCAGCATCTCTTCACCTCCACCAGCTCTTACTGAGCAGTCCGCACAGCTAAGGCTTTGTTCCTACTGATTTTTTTTTTCATTGTGCTCTGAAATTAAAGGGACCTGTAAGTAAATTTCATGCTGCCCGAAAACCATAAAAAGTCTCCCTATGACCATACAGGGCAGCATGAATAAAGATAGGAGGAGAGAACGGAGATCACGGGCATCCAGCAAACTGACCGTGCGGGGGTAGTCTCACAAGAGGAAAGGAGCATGGATTGATAGTACACTGTCCTACAGTCACCTCCCCCCCTTGGTAATGGCTGATAACAGGGAGTAATAGATTGTAGTCTCCTGTCTACAGTCACCTCCCCCCCTCTGGTAATGGCTGATAAAGGGAGTAATAGATTGTAGTCTCCTGTCCTACAGTCCCTCCCAGTAATGGTGATTAACAGGGGAGAATAGATTGTAGTCTCCTGTCCTACAGTCCCCCTCCCAGTAATGGCTGATAACAGGGGTAATAGTTTGTGTCTCCTTCCCTACAGTCACCCCCCCAGTAATGGTTGTAACAGGGAGTAAATAGATTGTGGTCTCCTGTCCTAAGTCTCCTCCCCCGTAATGGTGAAAACAGGGAGTAATAGTTGTAGTCTCCTGCCCTCCCAGTCTCCCCCCAGTAAGGCTGATAACAGGGAGTAATGATTTGGTTCCCCTGTCCTACAGTCTCCTCCCCAGTAATGGCTGAAAAACAGGGGTAATAGATTTTTAGTCTGTTACAGTCTCCTCCCCAGTAATGGCTGAAACAGGGGGTAATGATTGTAGTTCCTGCCCTTTACAGTTCCCCCCCCCTAATGGCTGATAACAGGGGTAATAGAATTTAGTCTCCTGTCTACAGGTTCCTCCCCGAATGGCTGATAACAGGGGTTAGTTGTAGTTCCTGTCCTACATCACCTCCCCAGTAATGGCTGTTTAACAGGGTATAGTTGTAGTCTCCTGTCCTACAGTCTCCTCCCCAGTAATGGTGTAACAGGGGTAAAGATTGTTGCTCCTGTCCTCCAGTCAACTCCCCAGTAATGGTGTAACAGGGAGTAATAGATTGTAGTCTCCTGCCTACGTCCCCTCCCCAGTAATGGCTGATAACAGGGGTATAGATTGTAGTCTCCCTGTCCTACGTCCCCCCCCCTTGGTAATGGCTGATAACAGGGAAAGTAATAGATTGTATCTTTGTCCTACAGTTCCTCCCCAGTAATGGCTGATAACGGGAGTAATAGATTTTTGTCTCCTGCCTACAGTCTCCTCCCCGTAATGGTGTAAAGGGGAGTAATAGATTGTAGTCTCCTGTCTCAGTCCCTCCCCAGTAATGGTGATAACAGGGAGTAATAGATTGTGTCTCTGTCTACAGTCTCCTCCCCTTTTAAAGGGGTGATAACAGGGAGTAATAGATTGTAGTCTTGTCCTCAGCTCCCCCCAGTAATGGTGATAACAGGGAGTAATAGATTGTAGTCTCCTGTCCTCAGTCTCCTCCCCGTAATGGCTGATAAAGGGAGAAAATAGTTTGTAGTCTCCTGTTCAGTCACCTCCCAGTAATGGCTGAAAACAGGGAGTAATTGTTTGTAGTTCCTGTCCTACAGTCCCTCCCCAGAAATGGCTGAAACAGGGAGTAATAGATTGTAGTCTCCTGTTCCTAAGTCTCCCCCCCCAGTTAATGGCTGATAACAGGGAGTAATAGATTGTAGTTCCTGTCCTCAGTCTCCCCAGTAATGGCTGATAACAGGGAGTAATAGTTGGTAGATTTTTTTATTATTAAAAAATACTTCACTGACATAACAAAATAAAAACAACAGAACAAACCACAAACAAAACTCCAATCAGAACAAGACACAGACATAAACCAGAAAGGGAAAAACATATTAGGAAAATTCTTGACCTACAAAGTATGAAAAAAAAAAATAAAACAAAAAAATTAACAAAAAAAGAAATAAAACTAACAAAGAAAACAAAATAACCAGAATTACACAAATACCCTTAAAAAATTTTTTTGTTGTAAAACCCACAGCCGCTTCATTATATACTATATACAAACCCAACTACATCCACCACGCCTATTTAAATGTTATATACAATTTTCTTATAAACAAACTAAACCTAAACTATACTGACCCAAAATTTAAAAAACACCACTGGTCCCACTGCCTTACCCTACATCCCCCCTTTATACCACCAAAATTTTACACAAAACAAAGCAAAAACAACACAATATACAAATTTTTAATTTTTTTTTTTTTTTTTTTTTTTATTTTTTTTTTTTTTTTTGTTTTTTCCTTTTGAGTTTTTTTTTTTTTAAAAAAATATATTTTAAACAACACCTACACTAACTATCCACCACCCTGATCAGCTTGGTCACAAAGTTCAGGAATTTTCCCCGAGCTGGATAGGCCCCAAAGTTTTTTCCCAGGCGGGGCCTGGGCAAGGCCAATCGTTCTTATCCCGCTGTTGAACCCCAATCCCCCACCCAAACCTTAAGACCCCCTATTTAACAATTATACAATACCTATATGCAATATTACATAAACCAACATTAAGAACACAACTCACCACCCAAGGCCAAGGTCGATGACTGAACTCCTATTCGGAGACAGATTCAAAACAAAAAAATCTAGGGTGCAAAATATCAGCCCCACCAGGTATAGGAGCGCTACTGGATAAGGACCCCGAAGGAGAAACCCCTCCGAGAGGGCCACCCCCCCGGGCACCCAGTCTTTCACACTTTCCCGGGAACGTTACCTACCAGGGCACCTAGGATGTGCTATAAAATTCATTTTACACGGGGATTTTACTCTGCTCGAAAAATAAAACTCGTTTCGTTCCCCGTGAAGTACCTGACCACTGGCTGCTAGGAAAAAAGTGGTTCGGTCCCTTCTCCCGAGGTCTCCGAAGTCCATAGGCCCACTCGGCATAGGATAGGTAGCCCCCGCGGCCACCATGGAAGCTCCACCCTGTTGTACACCTCTGATTAAAGGGACAATGAAGCGGAAGTGCTCCTGCTTTCCGCAGGTTGCACAACCTCACGGGGGAAATTCCTGTCCCCGGAGCTCTGTACTTCAGATTGTTTCCCCAACCTACACTTACCTTGGGGGAAGCAGCCCAGTAAGTCCCAGTACTTCTTGGGGATCCTGTTGAATTTAAAACCAAACCCCAAACCCCTAGATCCCGACTTGGGCGTCCTGGGACCAATGGTCTCTGAAATGCAAAAGCAAGACCGTTTGGGGTTTTGGGAGGGCCTCACCCCACATTCCCGGCCCCACCGGCGTTTTTTTTTAGAACCCGGGGG
>JARQOD010010218.1:0-28189 GCA_033576555.1 Oophaga sylvatica | reverse complement strand
TAGTGGCTAGACAAGCCTAGGTCTTTTGTTTATGCTTTGTTTTATCTGTGTGCTGTGGACTTTAATAAAACTGGTTGCGGCCAGTTTTTACCATAATTGCTGTCTGAATGAACTGTTTCCATGCCATTCTGTCTACCCAGACAGCGATCTCAGAGCTAAAACCCCCGGAAAGGCTACAATTGGTGGAGAATGCTGGGCAGCGCAGGGCCTGGTACAGTTAGTGCTGGAGTGTGCATGCAGCACAGTGGCAAGAGACAGCATTAAAGGTGAAGTCTATTGAAATAGCAACAGAGAAAAAAAAAAAGTGTGTGTCAGCAGAAACGTCTGTTTGGAGCAGTCTTGGAGAGACAGTGGCCCTGATAGGGTCTGCAGAGAGAAAATGTATGCACAGCAAAGCTGAACTTGTTGTGAAAATGACTGTGGAATGTGCAGCAGCAAAAGAAAAGTTTGTGGAGCAGTCTTAAAGAGACAGTAGCCCTAATAGACTTTGCAAAAGAAAAAAAAAAAAGTGGTTGCACAGCAAGGCTGAATTTTCTGTGAAAAAAAGCTGTGTAGTGTGTATGTCTTGAGTGAAGACTGCCGTTGTTAAGACAGAGAAGTCTGACAGCATGGATGACAGCATGGAGGCGCTGTTTGAACAAATGACGCAAGTTAATGTGCAACATAAAACTGCCGTGGTTGAGACAGATAAGTCCGGCCGTGTGAAGGAGCTCATTGAGTACCTGGTCCAGGCCCAGCGAAGCATGCAGCAGAGCATGGAGCAGCAGCGCCTGCAGTACCAGCGGCAAATGCAGCAGGCCCAGCAGCAAATCCTGCAGCAGCAGGAGAATAACCGGTTGTTTTTTGAGCAGGTTGCAGCACTGCAGGGGACTTGTGGTGCATCGTCCCAAAGTAATGTTGCAAAGTCACCTGACTTGTCCGCTGTGAAGAGGGCGGTAAGACGGTCCTTGGAAAAGATGACACCTCGTGATGATGTGGAGGTATATCTCACTAGGTTTGACAGACTGGCAGAGAAGGAGAATCTGCCCCTATCTGAATGGGCCATGATGGTCGCACCATATCTGATTGGAGAGCCCCAAAGGGCATATGCTGACCTGAGCGAGCAGGACAGCCAAGACTATGCTAAGATGAAAGTGGAGATTCTTACCCGGCTGGGTGTTACGGTGACAGCCCATGCCAGGGGAGTTCATGACTGGAGATACAGTTGGGAGTCTGCAGTCAGCAGGCCTGATTATGGAGTTGAAAAGGTGGTAGTGAACCACTACACCCGAGCATGTCCTACAGTGAACCGCTACACCCGAGCATGTTCTCCTGAGCTACAGCCGTCTGAGAGGACGTCACTTCAGAGTTCCCGGACGTCGAACTCTCCCGGTAAGAGCGTTCCAGCTGTTGGGGACATGGGGTATGCTGATAAGCGGGTTCAGGCCCGAGGGGACATGTGGGTGGAAGAGTGTGATGGACAGTGTTGGAGATGTCGTGAAATTGCAGCCAACTGTCCACTAGAGGGGGAGCCTATGTGCCGTGATGTTGGCAGATCCCTCTCTCTCTGCGCAGAACCTGTGTGTGTGACCACCGCAACCGAAGAGACTGGACCACAGGTGTCCCCGGTGGTTACAAATGGTTGCTCAGCGCAGGCCCTCTTGGACTCAGAGAGTCCAGTGACTTCCGTATGTGACAGCCTGATTGATAGGGACTTCATCCCTGATAAGCACCTGAGTATGGTGTGCATCCATGGAGACACCAAAGTCTACCCAGAGACTGCCGTGGACTTGGTCCCCAAACTCGGGGAGGTTTCATGTGAAGTGGGGGTAGTGAAGACCCTAGTGCACCCCGTCATATTGGGTAATGACTTTCCCCGGTCTAACGATCTCTGGGGGAGAAATGTTTCTGATGGACAGTGTGATGAAGCTCCTATTGAGGGTGCGCAGTCCCGAGGGGCGGAACACGATGCTAGTGGGATGTTAAAATTATGTGATAATGATGATGATAATGCTAATGATGATGATGATCCTGATAATGATGATGACCATGAAAATGGTGCTGATGCTGATAATGATAGTGATGATAATACTGATCATAGTCATGATAATGATGTTGATAATAATGATGACTGTGATAGTGATGAAATTCCTTTGCAGGTGATGTTGGGAGACGAGGATGGTGGTTCTCGGGAACCGAGTGTCCCTGACTTGCCTGTGTCCTGTGACGGTTTTGAGAGTGAGCAGTGGCGAGAACCCTCTCTTAAAACAGCACAGGAAAATATGATTGTTCTAAATGAGGTTTCCCAGGAGCCTGACTCTGAGGAGAGGTTCTCTCATGTTGCCATAAACACTGAAGTCCAGGGAGAGGTTGTGAGTCAGCTCCTAGTACCTGAACTATATAGAAGTGTAGTGCTGGGGTTGTCACATAGTCACATACTTGAGGGACCAGATGATGAAGTTAATGTTGTGGATGACATGTTAACTAAGGTTCCAGATCAGGATATGAATGAGAATGAATTCTATACTCCTGAAAGTGAGCAGGATATGAATGAGAATGAAGGGTATAGCCCTGACAGTGAGCCAGAGGTGACTGAGGAAGTAGAGTGTGGGACGGACGGTGGGGCTTCTGGGCATGTCTTGCCAGAAGAGCCTGAAAGTGGGGAACTGGAGAAAAGTGAAAAACCCCCTATACCTTCTGTGACAGCTGGTGACACAGGGTCAGTGTACCAGGGACAGGAGGTACGTGAGTTTCTGAGGAAGAGTCAGCAGAAGTGTTCTGATGTGTCGGGTCGTACTTCTCTGGCCAGGCACTATATCGAAAATGAGCCCGGCCCTAAGGTCAAGATGAAACCGTGCAGGGTACCCGAGGCCCGCAGAGAGTATAGGCCTGGGAGGGTACAGGGTAGTGCGGATGCTTCAGATAAAGAGAAAGCTGATGTTGGCTATGACTCAGGTGAAGATACAAGTGACAGTGGTGGAGATGAAGCTGGTGAGGGCCATGACTGGTCCGGAGTTCACTGTCTCTTTTGGGTTGTTGACCAGCCCTCCGGTCTGGATGACCAGCCCTCCGGTCTGGAGAAGAGGGAGGGGATATGTGAGACAGTGAGTGAATATGTGATGAATGGGGTGTACATTTCACCTAGGTATAAGGGAAATGTGTGGCTTTGTAAACCTAGTGGTAGAGAAAGGTCACTACACCTCACATTCAGCACACACTTGCAGCACAAGCCTGAAACTACTCAGGTCTTAATTAGGAGACCAGAAGTAGGTGTCTGCAAACACAATCTGAGAGCTAGTTTAGCCTGGACACAGGGAGGTGTCCTGGCACAAGAAACAATCTCCAAGAGTGTTAGAGCTGTCTTCAGCCTGGACACAGAGAGGTGTCCTGGCACAAGGAAGCAGTCTCTGTGAGCATGCATGCTGATGATTACTGAAGAGGAGGAGAGCCGTCTCAGTCTGGGTGCAGGAAGGACCCCGGACACAGGAGTGTCTCTGTGAACCTCCATGCTGATGATTACTGAAGAGGAGGGGAGCCGTCTCAGTCTGGGTGCAGGAAGGACCCCGGACACAGGAGTGTCTCTGTGAACCTCCAGCATAATGACTACTGAATAGGAGTGGATCTTTCTCAAGTCTGGAAGTCGGGTGGACCTTCAGACATAAGGAGGAGTATCTGGGAGACTCCATACTGGTAACATATATCATATGTGTTGTTTTGGGCACAGACTGATAGAGTCTGGGTTCCTGATAGAAAGGGACATTACATAAGTGTAATTAGTGGCTAGACAAGCCTAGGTCTTTTGTTTATGCTTTGTTTTATCTGTGTGCTGTGGACTTTAATAAAACTGGTTGCGGCCAGTTTTTACCATAATTGCTGTCTGAATGAACTGTTTTCATGCCATTCTGTCTACCCAGACAGCGATCTCAGAGCTAAAACCCCGGAAAGGCTACAACTTATAAAACCTGCTCCGTCACTGCCAACGCCACCCCATATGTCAACACTTAACACCCCTTCTTTTTAGCTGCCACCAGCTACAATTTTCTTAATGAACAATTTATCAAGAGGGTCCGTAGCAACCCCGAATTAGTAGCAAACTAAATCTGAACTGAAAAAGTAAGTTGATGTGTATGCAAAATGTAAATGCATATTAACACATAACCATTACACAGAAAACAGGCACAAAAAAAGCAAATATCCTAAAATAAAATAAAATTTATTTTTTTTTGTTGCAAAAAATGCATGAAGGTAATAATAATAATAAGGGTATGTGGTAAACATAATTTTGATCAAAAGAATGTACAAGCCATCCCGCCACGTCAAGGCAACCCTTTGTGGGACAGTCCTACTCTAATATTAAAAACCCTTCCACTTGTCAAGTGACACAAATGTTCAGATTTAGTTTCCTATATAGTACAGAGTGCATTCTGTGCATATAAGGGTGTGACCGCCCTGTTTCTGAGTTGAGAAAATCCATCCTGTCTGGCCTGAGCTTCAACTGGTGGGTTCAGTCCCTCTGCCTTGTTCACATTTGTGTCACTTGACAAGTGGAAAGGTTTTTAATATTAGAGTAGGACTGTCCCACAAAGGGTTGCCTTGACGTGGCGGGATGGCTTGTACATTCTTTTGATCAAAATTATGTTTACTAAATACCCTTATTATTATTACTACCTTCATGCATTTTTTGCAAAAAAAAAAAATTTTTATTTTATTTTAGGATATTTGCTTTTTTTGTGCCTGTTTCCCGAATTAGTAGCGTAGTACTTCAGGCACGTGCTAATTCGTTTATAGAGCATGAGAACCAAACTAATAATTTTATATGTTTATTCTTAAAATGCAGGCAGTGTTTATACAGTATAAAAAGATGTAACAAGCTGAGACAATACAATTATGTACAATGCAGTTAAAACAAAACAGGGTTAAAGGTGAAAAACTTACATGGCACTTGGTTACTTGCAGGCAAGACAAGCTGGGGGAGGAGCCACAAGTTATAGTTCATTTGGAGATCTTTCAGTCAGGTCATCTCCAGCTAGATTGACCAGGGGGGCTAGTTTGCAGACTTATACCCCTGGCTTGTGACCTCACAAAAGAGGATGGTTTTCTGGCCACCTCCCATAGCTCGAAGTTACAGTTTTAAGCTCTGGAAACGTATAATGACCATAACTCAGCTTGAGAACTTAACAGAATAATGGCAGACCTATCAGTGATCTTATTCTGAAATTAGTGTTCCAATGAGCTCAAACTCGGGTGAGATTGTCCACTGTGCACCAGAGTATTTCAGATCTCTGGATCCGTTGTACGAATTCACCAGTACCACGGTAACGACGCCTGACGGAAGCACGTTACAGAACAGCAGCTCTCGTGTCTCTGTCATAAGCTCACACCGTGTTATGAACAGATGATTAGATTCCTCCTTTATAGGATAGGAAAGGAGAAAGCCGGCTTGGAGACAAAGAAATTCCTGAGGTGGGGGGCGAAAGGAAGGAGTGAGCTGCAGTTGGGCTAGGGAGAGAGAAAGAGCCCTGCAACTGCAGGATCGGGGGAAGGGGACGGTCAGTGTCCCAGACTGCAACATGGAATGCCCCGAAAAAGTTATGAATGATATTTTCACATATCATTACAGCGTGGTAATAAATGTTCAGGTCCGGACCTTTGTGTGAATGAGTACGTGTGGGTGTCCACTAGAAACATCAGATGGAAGTACGTGTGGTGCCCTGAGGGTTCAGTTGCCACAGAGGTGTTGCACCTCATCCAAAGGTGTGACACCCCACTCCTAGGTAAGGAGGGAGCACCCCTAGGACTCCAAAACCTGCATCCAACACACACCATATCAGCTGGGCATATGGACGTACCCTAAGGGAGGATGGTCTCATCCCAGGCTGGTTAGCAAGGGGGGTATGGATGGGTGGAGTTAGCAGTAGCTGAAGAGGAGGAGAGAAGTTAAGCAAGCAGCAGCACTTCCAGTGAAGTGAGAGGTTGAAAGGGGAGCTCCAACTGATAGGAGCTCGGCCCCTAAACTGAGAATAGAGATTGAGGAGCTTCTGGAGAAGTCAGCGAAGGGGTCCTTGGGAACGGACAGTGAACATTCCATCCGTGGCCCTCTCCGGGATCGGAAGGACCAGGCCACAAGGGAATCGGCCCCTAAACTAGTGGGAAACCTTTAGGCCCCGCTAGCAAGCCGACGGCGGTGATCACTTTATGGGTCATTGCTACCAACCACCAGCACCATCTCCAGGAAGGAAGCTGCATAGGGCCAAGGACGCACAGAATTAATCTGTTACCCGACAGGGTCCGCAGCTTCTGGACTGAAAGACTGCATGGTGAGGTGCTAGGAAGAGAGCAGTGGAATAGCACAGAGAGAGAAGGCCAGGAAAGGAACACACAGAACGGGAGTCCTGGGCAAGTGCGACCGATATACCTGGGGGTTGCTGGATCCCTCACCCGGAGGACACAGTGCCAGGCAGGCATCTGTCTTGTTGGCCACAGACTGAGTAAACTTTGAAACTGCACCTGGACTGTCTCCTAGATTTCTTCCAGCGGCTCACATTTCTCTCTGCTGCATTCACTAGCATTATTCTCAATTACATCTACCTGCCCTGGGATAACACAGCCTCGCCTGTAGGAGGTTTACCAACACAGTTGCCAAATACCATCTGTCCCAGAGGATCTTTACCGCAGCGCTGGTCACCCTGACCAGATACTACAGGTGGCGTCACGAATCACTACATAAACTTTATCCCCTGTAAATATATTCCCCTTTTTGGTGAGCGCCCAGGGCCACGGACCGGGTCGTCGCTGCCGTGACATCCCCCACTGAAGTTAACAGGCTCGGTACCGAGTACTCCATGGTCCTGGCGGGCGACTTATACACATCTGGGCTTGGAGTTCCAGGGTGATCGGGCCGTATCGGGTGTCTTCTGTTCTCAGCCCTAGGACCTTCCAATTTGAGTTATCCCCAGTGATGCAGGTACATAACATGTTTCACAGGTCGTCGCTCCGGAGATTTGGTGCGTCTCCGGAGCCTACATTATTTCCGTCATCATCAGGCTGCATTTGCCATGACCTTGAGGACTAGGTGACTGCAGACATGTATATTAGTAGGTTGATGCATCCTGGCCGTACGTCATTTCCAGTGAAGTCCGGTGTTGAGGGTCCAGAGACCCTTCATTGAAATGAGGTACTGTCGCGATTCATTATTGGATTCGTGGCAGCTCTGGTTCTGCTATAATTTTACATGTTGTTTTTTCCTTTTGGTCCAGCAAGAATTAGTGTCAGTATTTTTCTGGCAGCTGCGTTTAGGCTGGTGAGCTGATGTGGGTGGTGACCACTCCCACCTTCCTTTAAATAGTCACATGAACCATCAGGTGATCATCAGTAATAGAGTTATTTTATGCAGACCAGCCTGGAGTGAGGAGCGCTTGTTGTGAATACCTTGGAGGCGACTTCTGAGCTGGAGCTCCCTCCAGTGGTTGCTGAGGGTAATGAACTAATTACGGAATGGCCTTCAGCTGGCTCTGAATGGTATGATATAAGTGACCTGAGTTCCCAGCAGCCTTGCCGGTAATCAATTGTTCCTCCTGCTCTTGTTGGAGCACATCTTGCTTTCCTCCTCTCATTCAGATAAGTTTTTTGCTTTTTTTTTCCCCTGTTGGATTTTCACTGCTGGTTTGCTGCTTGCAGTGGACTGCAGCCAGGTGGCCGATTGGGGTCTTGCGCTGCAATTGTGCTCATTGTGTGTTTGCATATATGCTTTGTTCCTTTGTCACTTTTTATTTGCTGTGTTGCTGTGTGTTACACCAGAGATCTGATTTAGGTGGTAGAGATCGTGTGATCTCAGGTTTTTTGTTAATCAGAAGTGTTGGTATTTTTGTCAGGGTTTTTTTGGGTTGCAGTCAGAATTCTTTCCTATACTTTTCTATCTAGACAGATTGGGCCCCAGCGTTTGCTCATTCTATTTTCTGTCTGTCTGTGTTTTCTTCTTGTCTAACCATTATATGTTCGGGGGCTTCCTATTTCTTTGGAGATTCTGCTCTGGGGCAGATAGCATTCATCTTTCAGCCTTTAGGTGTAGCTATCTCTCCGTGTAAGGTTCTTTGTCTCTGTTGACATGTTCCTTGAAACTCAGTTTTCCGTCGGCCATTTTGCTTTCTGTCTTTCTGCAGCTCTTGCCCTCAGTTAATATGGAGTTCCAGTTTTCATGTTCCCGCCCTGATTCTTCCCTCTTGCTTCTTAAGCAGCCTCAGCTGAACAATCAGTGCTCCTGAATCAAGCCTCAGTCAGTCTGTGACCTGACTCCTGGAAACCTTGGACTTGTACTCCAGCTATTCCCTACTGAGGAACCTTTGAACACTTTTGGACTCTGGAAACCTGCTGTTTGGTGAATCCATGTTTGCAGAGGAATTACGGTACAGAGAAGAGATCCTGAACCTGCTTTGGAGATTTATTGTAGTGCTTGAAGTTACTCTGGCCTGCTGTGTCTCCTGTCGCTGTTCCTGCAAACTGTGTGAACTTTTCAGCATGCTTGTATGAAGTAATACAAGTCATTTCATATCAACCTATGTCTCCTGTGTTTTCCTCGCACCCAAGCACAAGACGCTATAGGAACTGTACACTATACATGACAAGATTCAGGAGCCAATGTTTAGTGTCTGCTGGGTCTGGGAAAGCCGTGTCTGCTGTGATTGTGGATATCAGATGTCCGTTTAATACCTTATGTGATGACAGTGGTTGTGACTTCTCACAACCATTCCAGGTGAGCGCATTCCCTTAAAATTTTACTCTGGAGTGTTACCACAGGTAAACACTATTGTTTTTTTTTTTTTTTTTTCCTTTCCTCTTCTCCTTCCAGCACTTCTGCCTTAAAAGATCTGGAAGATGGAGGCCCGCATAAAGGAACTTTGCGGAGTGACTGATACAATCCTTTCAGATGTACAGACTTTAAAAACCCGTTTTGCAAGCCTACAGGACCTCACTAATCATAATTTGCAAGTGTTTGGACAGACTACCCAGGAATTACGAGCCAGGATTGAGGCTCTAGAGGAACGAGCCCAGGCTCCTGCCATAACCCGAGTTCTGGGATCCCCAAGTTACCTCCTTTTCGTTTTGGCGGTGAACGTGAGAAATTCAGGGGATTTATTAATCAATGCAATTTATTTTTCTCTGCACATGCTTCACAATTTCCCACTGAACGATCCAAAGTGCTTACTATAATCATGTTGCTTACCAATAAGGCTTTGATGTGGGCAAACCCTCTGATTGAGACTGAGGATGAATGTTTGGATCATCTTGATGCTTTTATTTCAGCCGTGGGGCAGGTGTTTGATGACCCCAATCGAGGTGCAACAGCTGAAGCAGCCATGTTAACTTTGCGCCAAGGTAAGCGTTCAGTAGCCGAATATGCCCTGGATTTCAGGAGATGGGCCTTGATACCACTTGGGACACTTCCGCTAAGAAATCTATTTTTCGGAAAGGGTTGTCTCCACTGATTAAGGATGAACTTGCTCGTGCCGACCCTCCCACTGCGTTAGGTGACTTTATTAACTATTGTATTCGTATTGATGCTCGTTAGAGTTGAGCGATACTTTCCGATATCCTAAAGTATCGGAATCGGAATGGTATCGCCGATATCACTAAAATATCGGCGATACCCGATATCGATACCGGAAGTCCCATGTAAGTCTATGGGAACAAAATATCGAAATTAAAAAAAACCCATTCTTGCCTTGTTGGTTAATTGTACATGAAGGAAAACAAGAAAGAGTAATGTAGAATGTATTGTGGAAGGTTGAGGAGACATTAAAGGCATAGATGTTTAACCCAATCAAATGGAATAGCATAAATATTTTTTTGTTTAAAGATGTTCGGATTGACGAAGAAATTGACAATGTTAACGTTTTTTATATTTTGGCAAATATGTATATTACACAACTTCCATGCTCTTCATCTTCACCTTTTTAACTTTTCACACACTTTCTCCTTCATAATCTTCTGCAGCATCATCTTTTTCATCAAATTATTCTTCATCTTCACCTTCTTTATCTTCTTCTTAAACTTCTTGCTATTCATCTTTGTTAACATTACTCATATTCTTCTTATTAAACTATTATTCTTATTCATATTCTGCTTCATCTTCTTCATCATATTCTTATTTGTGACAGAGAATCCTGTACTTGTAATCTGTCAAAGTATGAATTTTTCATCCTTCCGTTCTTGCTGTCACAAAAGATTTAAATTACAACAGTATTTGTCCGTGTTCAGTTTAGCCTGCAGCAGCAGGCATTTTCCAGGGGCACCACGAGGAGGAACGGACTCACCCCCATACACTGCTTAGTCTTCTTCTGCTTAGAATTTAGAGCATATATTTTGCTCTTCATTTTGGTCTTATACTTCATGTTCTTCTGCTTTTAGATCTTCTGCTTATTGTTCTTGTGTCTCTTGTTCCGTATCTTGTATTTGTAGCACAATCTTGTACCAGCTGATGTTACTGGGACACGGTTACTAAGCAGGAGGTACCTGTGCTCCAAAGCACTACCAAGGACCAGCAGACGTTGCTGGAACTCGGATACCGAGATGGAGGCACCTAGGCCAAAGGCACTGCGGAGAACCAGCTGACGGTACTGGAACCCGGAGGGGCAGCAGAAGGAAAAGAGCCAATGGCACAACCGAGGACCAGCTGACGTTACTGGGACACGGTTACTAAGCAGGAGGTACCTGTGCTCCAAAGCACTACCAAGGACCAGCAGACGTTGCTGGAACTCGGATACCAAGATGGAGGCACCTAGGCCAAAGGCACTGCGGAGAACCAGCTGACGGTACTGGAACCCGGAGGGGCAGCAGAAGGAAAAGAGCCAATGGCACAACCGAGGACCAGCTGACGTTACTGGGACACGGTTACTAAGCAGGAGGTACCTGTGCTCCAAAGCACTACCAAGGACCAGCAGACGTTGCTGGAACTCGGATACCAAGATGGAGGCACCTAGGCCAAAGGCACTGCGGAGAACCAGCTGACGGTACTGGAACCCGGAGGGGCAGCAGAAGGAAAAGAGCCAATGGCACAACCGAGGACCAGCTGACGTTACTGAACCCCAGTAACACAGGAGCAAGTGTTGACTGTGCTAACAGCACTTCCGAGCAACAACTGGCGGTGTTGGAGCCCAGGGTCAAGGAGGATGTTTAAATACTAGATCAAGTAATTTCCTTGTTACCTGTCAATTTTAAATGTCTATACTTCAAACAAGAGAAAGATAACCTTTACTACCATAAGATGATGATTTCATTTAAACTAATATCTAGATAAATAAAGAATTGACAAACATAAACACATACATTAACATGTTGAACAGCAATGCAAACCACAAAATAAATTAGTTAAGGAATCTGCTATACGGTTGTACATAAAAGCATACAAGTACATATCTGAATCCATTAATGATGGATAAGTAACAGTATGTACACCATTTTTATTGTATAGACAATGAATGTCTGACTTCAAAACATCATCAGCATTACAAGTTATCTGTGACATTACTAAAATGTTACATTTGCTGAATAATGTCACTAAACAGTTTATACAAAATTATACAATTTCCATCATGTAATACTCATAATATGTGGCAATAATCATGTTTATTAACAAACATAACCTTTAAAAAGTGCATAGTGCATAGTGAAAATTGCTATTTATGCCTGACTGTCGACTTGCAAGCATGACAACGGATAGATAAGGTATATATAGATGAGACTGCATAGCCACAGATGGTGAATGGCGATGTAATACTGTACCTCAATAAAGTGTGCGTCACTACTACATAATTTTTTTTATATAGCTTTATAAACAGGGTACGTGGATGTATGCTTGCGCCTTTGTTTTGACGCACAGACTGCCTTCCTGCTGAGACGCGTTGGGTAGTGAACAGTTGTGTGCAGTGTTCACTGTAGTCTGAGGTTTTCCTTTTTGGAGTGCAGATCACGCTCCAGTTAGTTCTTCAACCACTGCTGGTTGTAGTCTGCTGAGCGTGTGTCACTGGCACATCCTTGAAATTTTTCTCTAATTGTTGCTGCTCCACTCTATTACAAATAAATAAAATCTATTAGTGTGACGCGCTTCCATCCGTATACAATACATTGGTTGCAAACACTATAGAAGTACACAAAGGGGCCTTTCACACCTACTGAACAGTTGTGTGCAGTGTTCACTGCAGTCTCTGCGGAATAACCACACTTAGGCCTTATAACTTTTCAGACTTTCTTTATCAATCTACCAAGATGAAGAAGGCAGGGAGTAAGGCACGTGGTCGTGGAGTTTCTTCAGGGAGAGGACGTGGGGATTCTGTGGCTGCTGCGGCCCCCAGTGACACAGCATCCACCAGTTTTCCCCGGGCCGTGAGCGTTCCTTTATGCGCACTTTTGTAGGAGCTCGGAGTACCCCCCTGCTGCGGGAAGAACAAATTGAAGCCGTTGTTGTTTGGATCTCAGCCAATGCATCGACTTCAATTGCTTCCACCTCCTCTCAGGACCACAGCACTGTTGGGCAACCATCTGTCTCTTCACCGCCTGGCAAATTGCCCAGGCAGTCAGAGAGTTCTGTACAGGAGCCAGCTGAGTGTCTGCTTCTGTTCTCAGAATCTATTGGCTTGCAAACAGGGGCCCAGCCAAGCAGCATTCTGTAATGTGAAGAAGAGGGAGTATGCAGTGATGCGCAACAGCTGTGTCTCTCTGAATCTGAAGAGGCGGGTGAGACAGTGCCGATGGTCAGCACACCGCAGAACGCATCTGATGATGATGATGAGACCCAGGTGCCAGTTTCTGTTGAGCATGGTGCTGGCCAGACCACCCAACAGCAGGTGTTGGAAGAGGGTAGTGGAGATGATGAGGTCCAATACCCAACATGGCATGAAGAACAGGAAGGTGGTGGGAGCAGCTCAGAGGAATAATAATAATATTTTATTTATATAGCGCCATCATATTCCGCAGCGCTTTACAGTTTAGCAGTTTCAGAACACAAGTCATAAGTAACAACGTTAACAATACAATAATTTAAGCTAAATAAGTCGCCCCTGCTCGTGACAGCTTACAATGTACAATGAGATGGGGGAGATACAAAGTATAGGTGTTTATATACAATGGTGCATTTACAATGATGTTCCAGCCATCTTAAGGGACTGAGGGATGGAGATAGTGAATGGGCTAGAGACACACACACACTTACACAGAATACATAGAATGACTTTGATTAGTGAATGTGATAGGCCGCTCTGAACAAATGTGTTTTGAGGGAGCGCCTGAAACCATGCAAATTGTGGATAGTCCTAATTTCTTGGGGTACAGCATTCCAGAGGATTGGCGTAGAGCAGGAGAAGTCTTGGAGTCGGGAGTGGGAGGTACGTATTAGTGCAGAGGTTAGTCGAAAGTCTTTTGCAGAGCGCAGCAGTCGGTTAGGCCGATAGATAGAAATGAGGGAGGAGATGTAGGAGGGGTGCTGCACTGTGGAGAGCTTTGTGGGTGAGAACCAGTACTTTGGTTGAAAGCTGGGAGAGGCCTAGAGAAATGGTTAGTGATATGAAGGAAGATAGAGGAAGACATTGCCCCAACGGTACAAACAGGAGGGAGAGTTAGGCTGCAGACTCGGTTGCCTGTAGCCTCCAGTTTGGCACCTGTTCGGAGCAGTTGTGTTCCAAAAGTCAAAACGTGCGCTCCCAGGACTTGCACTGCGTGGTCCTTTTTTCACACACTTGCACATGATATTTGCTATGTGAAATGCAAGCTGTGTAATCAAAAATTAAAAATAGCTAAAAGTGTCAGTCACCTCAATACCACAAATATGTGTAAACATGTGCGGACAAAGCACGTAGTTGAGTTACAAAGACACACTGGAGATGTAGGCCAACCTACAGCAGCACCTACATCTTCAGGTTGTGTTGAAGCCTCTTCATCGAGCTCACACACAGCTGGTTATGCTTCCTCACAGGATCGCCATGGAAGAACCTCGGCCACTGTTGTCCAGAGACAAACTGTTATTCCACACACAGCAGCAAGTTCCCTGTCATCCTCACACTCCCAGACCACAAAACAGCCAGCGGTAGCACAGGCATGGGATAAAAGACGGCCATACTCCGCAAACCATGCACGAGCACAGGCTCTGAATGCTGGCATTGCAAAACTCCTGTCCCTTGAAATGCTGTGATTCAGGCTGGTGGAGACAGACAGTTTCCGTAACTGAATATCATTGTCAATCCCACAATACAATGTGCCAAGCCGATTTCATTTCAGCAGGCAAGCCGTCCCTGGTCTGCAAAAGCATGTTGAGGGAAAAATTAAACATGCGCTACTAAAAGCCCTCAGTAGCAAGGTCCACCTGACCACCGATGCGTGGACCAGTACCCATTGTTATGATCTGCTACAACCAGTAAGGAAAGAAGGGAATTCTGTCCCTACAATACAACTAAGCTGAATCCCTACGATGTAACGGGGAACCTGATCCTGCGACCAGACCCGCTAAAGTCCTCATCTAGTGTGAACGAAGACCTATAGTTGCGAGGGAGTAATCCCTACAAGATCTAGGGACTGGGAGAAAAGGTGGACACCTCCTAACATAAATTGTAGCATGGATAATTAAACAGAAAAATAAATACTTTGTGATCCTAACATCAAGCAAAACTGACAGATTCAGGCACCTAAGCACCCGGCTAGCTTAACAGTAGATAATACAATGAAGTCAAGCAAAGCCAGAAGGGCGGAGCCAGACTAAATAGGGAAAAAAGGTCATGTGACCAGCAAACTGAAACAAAACCTAACAAGAGGGTTCTAACACCCATGGCCAGGGACAATACCTTTCCCTCACTGCCCATTGGGTCAATGTTGTGCAGCCGGGTACTGATCTTGCGAGTGGCGCTGTACGTGTTCTGCCAACTCCAAGGATTGCAGGAATCAAGTCTGTACACATTGATTCCTCCTCCTATTCCAGTTCCTCAGAATCATCGCTGCAGGAGCCGTCACGGTCTACCTCCACATGGACCCGTGAACGTTTACCTGTTGCGACCGATATGAGCACAGCCGTGTCCAAATGTCAACAGGCCATCCTGAAATTAATTTCCATGGGGAATCTTAGCCACACAGCGCAGGAGCTCTGTAATGCCATAAAGCAGGAGAGCGACGTGTGGTTTTTGGAAGAGAATCTACAGGCAGGCTTGGTAGTGTGTGACAATGGCCGAAATCTGGTGTCAGCTCTGGGCCTTGGCAACCTCACTCACATACCATGTCTGTCATATGTGCTCAACTTGGTCGTGCAGAGTTTTTTGAGGGACTATCCGGATCTTGATGCACTGCTGCACAAGGTCCGCCTAGAGTGCGCTCACTTGCGACGTTCCAGCATGGCCAGATCGCTGATTGCAGCTCTGCAACGCAGATTTCACCTTCATGAACATCGCATCATATGTGACGTACCCACCAGGTGGAATTCCACGTTACATATGTTGGAGCGGTTGTGTGAGCAGCAGCCAACAGTAATGGAGTATCAGCTGCATCAGGCGCAGTCAACTCGCAATTTGCGGCGTTCACACTTCACCACTACTGAGTGGGCCTCTATAATAAGAATAATAATATTATTTATTTATATAGCGCCATAATATTCCGCAGTGCTTTACAGTTTAACAGTTTCAAAACACGAGTCATAAGTAACAACGTTAACAATACAATAATTAAAGCAAAATCAGCCGCCCCTGCTGGTGAAAGCTTACAATCTACAATGAGGTGTGGGAGATACAAAGTACAGGTGTTTATATACAATGGTGTTT
The DNA here is from genome assembly GCA_033576555.1 of Oophaga sylvatica. NCBI lineage: Eukaryota > Metazoa > Chordata > Amphibia > Anura > Dendrobatidae > Oophaga > Oophaga sylvatica. The sequence continues at coordinate 12,422 of JARQOD010010218.1, read as the reverse complement.
TTACAATGATGGTCCAGCCATTTTAAGGAAGTGAGGGATGCATGGAGATAGTGAATGGGCTACACACACACACTTACACATAGAATGACTTTGATTAGTGAATGTGATAGGCCACTGTGAACAAATGTGTTTTGAGGGAGCGCCTGAAACCATCCAAATTGCGGATAGTCCTAATTTCTTGGGGTAGAGCATTCCAAGGATTGGCGCAGCGCGGGTGAAGTCTTGGAGTTGGGAGTGGGAGGTACGGATTAGTGCAGAGGTTAGTCGAAGGTCGTTTGCAGAGTGCAGCAGTCGGTTAGGCCTATAAATATAAATAAGGGAGGAGATGTAGGGGGGTGCTGCGCTGTGGAGAGCTATGTTGGTGAGAACCAGTAATTAGAATTGGATCCTATAATGAATGGGCAGCCACTGCCAGTGTAATGAGTGGCGAATAACTCTATGAAGGATATCTGCCACGTTTTGCGTGCGTTTGATGAGTCAACGCGGATGGCGAGTGCAGATGATGCACTAGTCAGCCTGACTGTCCCCCTTATCTGCCTGCTTCAAAAAACACTGCAAGCACTAAGGCATGAGGTTTTGGAAGAGGTGGAGGATGAGGAGTCACAAATTCCATCACCTTCTGGACAGTCAGCGCAACGTGGTTCCTCACAAAGGGCTGGAGGACTTTCAAAGTACCATGCTGTATCAACAATTGAACCTCCAGAGTCGCTGTCTATATTTTCATAACCATTACAAACTTTTAATGTATTTACAAAGCACATAATGTACAGTTTTGGTCTATCCTTTTGTAATGCTATTGTGTTTCCATAAACTGATGTTACAGAATTATGATACAAAGTTTTTAAATTTTGAGTTTTAAATTTTGTAAATTTATATGTATTTGAAGGACTTTGTGAGGAGGATGAGGAGGAGTCAATGGAGGAGGAAGACATCGCTCCAGAGGGAGGTAGACAATGCTCTAGTCAGTATGTAGACCAAGGGTGGGGTGATGCACAGCAGGCGGAGATGACGCCTCTTGCAGGGGACAACGTTTCTTGGCCAGTTGGGAGTCTGCAGCACATGGTTGATTTCATGCTGCAGTGGCTGAGAAACGACCGCCGCATCGAACACATTCACACCACGTCTGATTATTGGGTGTACACCCTCCTAGACCCTCGCTACCGGGACAACTTACAAAGCCTCATCACACCGTTGAACCGGGAGCGTAAAATGCGGAAGTACCAAGACACACTGGTGCAATCCATAATGTTCTCCATTCCAGCCGAGAGCACTGCTGCTGCTACTGATTTACAAAGCAGCTCTGTGCGTCGAGGCAGTGGAGACAGCTCTGCAACAAGAGGGAGCACAAGCAGCGCCTCTGCACAGGGCAAGAACAGTATGTTCCAAATGTGTCGAAGTTTTGTGGCAGCGCCACCAATGTCTACACCATCCGAGACGGCTCCAGTCAGCAGGAGGCAACATTTCCGTAAGATGGTTACAGACTACATGTCTTGCCCTCTCAGTGTACTCCCAGATGGCTCTTCCCCATTCAAGTTTTGTGTCTCTAAGCTGGATACATGGCCAGAGCTTAGCCAGTATGCATTGGAGGTGCTGGCTTGATCTGCTGGCAGTGTATTATCGGAGCGCGTCTTTACTGCTGCAGGTGGTGTACTAACAGACCGTTGCATGCGACTATCCTACGATAATGTAGAACGGCTTACTTTTCTGAAAATGAACTAGGCATGGATCTCGCCTGAATTTGCCTGTCCGGTTTCAGATTAACTAACTGGTTGACAACGTTTTCCATGTCTCCTGTTATGTTCATCTTTCTACCACCTGAGCTATACTCCCTGGGCTACAACACTGCCAGTTGCTGCTCAGAAGTGTCGTGTCCACAGACCAATACACAAGCTATAGTAATAGTGGGGTTCAGTAACGCCTGCTGTTCCCCTGCTGTGTGTCCGGCAAAAATTACTGCTACCTAGCTACACATGTTTAAAAAAACATGACATGTTAAAGTGGCTAGTGCTACACATAGATATCAGGCTACACCCTTATTTCTAAGCTGTAAACAAGTGAAACGTCAAATTTAAAACCATTCAATGATTAGTGTTGGTAACAAATCTGTAACTAAATAATTGTGACATATTATGGCAGATATCCACATGTCTAACACAAATGCTAACACAAAAGCATACTTATGCTATAGGGTACTGATGGTGAACCTTCTCACTCCATAACTTTGACCAATCCAACTCACATCATGCCTCAAATGCTGCAATGTTGGAAGTGCATAATGTGGGTTGAACTTTGACAACAGCTGCAGTGCGAAGGTTATCCTTCTGTGTTCTTGGCTTTTAAATAAAAGCATACAAGTAAATATAATAATACATTGTTGATTAAGGGACATGATGTACACCTGTAATATTGTGCAAACAATGGATGTAGGACTATTCCTCTTCAACATTACTTATATTTGTGTCATTTGAAAAAATACATATTTTAGTTAAAAATTAAAAACCCATGTTCAGTAGCTGTGAAAGGCCCGTTTGTGTACTTCTATATTGTTTGCAACCAATGTATTGTATACGGATGGAAGCGCGTCACACTAATAGATTAGATTTATTTTAAATGGAATGTAGCAGAACCAATTGGAGATAAATGAAAAGGATGAGCCACTGAGACACGCTCAGCAGAGTACAAGCAGCAGTGCTTGAACATGTAACTGGAGCGTGATCTGCACTCAAAAAAGTAAAAAACACAGACTGAAGTGAACACTGAAACACAACTGTCCACAATCTGTGAAAAGCTCCTTTCTGTACTTCTATAGTGTTTGCAACCAATGTATTGTATACGGATGGAAGCGCGTCACACTAATAGATTAGATTTATTTTAAATGGAATGTAGCAGAACCAATTGGAGATAAATGAAAAGGATGAGCCACTGAGACACGCTCAGCAGAGTACAAGCAGCAGTGCTTGAACATGTAACTGGAGCGTGATCTGCACTCAAAAAAGTAAAAAACACAGACTGAAGTGAACACTGAAACACAACTGTCCACAATCTGTGAAAAGCTCCTTTCTGTACTTCTATAGTGTTTGCAACCAATGTATTGTATACGGATGGAAGCGCGTCACACTAATAGATTAGATTTATTTTAAATGGAATGTAGCAGAACCAATTGGAGATAAATGAAAAGGATGAGCCACTGAGACACGCTCAGCAGAGTACAAGCAGCAGTGCTTGAACATGTAACTGGAGCGTGATCTGCACTAAAAAAAGTAAAAAACACAGACTGAAGTGAACACTGAAACACAACTGTCCACAATCTGTGAAAAGCTCCTTTGTGTAGTTCTATAGTGTTTGCAACCAATGTATTGTATACGGATGGAAGCACGTCACACTAATAGATTTGATTTTTTTTTCTAATATAATGGAGCTGCACCAATTCCACAAAATAAAAAAAAAAAAAAAAAAAAAAAAGAGTCAGTGACACGTGCAGATGCCTACAAACAGCGGTGGATGCAGAGCAAACTGCAGCGTCACCTGCACTGTCACACACACACACCTTGCACAGAGCTGTTAAAACAACACTGGCAAAATGAAGCTTTACACAGCGGTTGGTAAACTAGCCTGCCTCAAGCACAGTAGTACACAAAATCGCAATATCTAACTGTCCCTCAGAGTGAGCAGAGTAGCGTTCTGTCCCTTACTGAGTTCACAGCACAGTGACGCTAAAATGGCGGCGGCGCCTTTTATAGTGCATTCTGACATCATTTCAGCAGCCAATCACAGCCATGCCATTAGTTAAGATGACCGCAGCATTACAGGATGTGCCCACACTTCGTAGGATTCCTCATTGGCTGACTAAAATCACATTGCCTCTCAAAGAATTATGGGAACTTCCGATTCCGGTATACGATATGGAAAAAGTATCGGAATTAAGTATCGGAATTCCGATAACGCGAATATCGGCCGATACCCGATACTTGCGGTATCGGAATGCTCAACACTAATGCTCGTCTGACTGAACGCAGACAAGAGCGATGGTTCGAAAATAATCGCACTAATCTTTTACTACCTCCCTCCTCAGCTAAGGAACCTTTGAGTAGGATCACAAGGGAACCAGAACCTGAACCCATGCAGGTGGACTCTTTACAAAGACGGGTTAGTGATGCACGCAAAGAACATCGTATAAAGGAAAATCTATGTTTCTACTGTGGTAAGTCAGGGCACTAAATTATAAACTGCCCCAGCCGTTCTCGTAAGACTACTGCAGCAGTCATTCACTGTGAGTGTTGCGAGAGGAGCTCTGTCACGTCCGAGCCTCAGGCTCCAGAGAGATCTGCTGCAAGAGATCTTGATTTCTCGGACTTAAACTCTGTTAGTTCTGGGGACGATGACGGTATAAACGCTGCAATTTTTCAAGTTTCCTCAGCGATGTCCCAGCTGAGTTGTAAAAGAAACAATTCTCATTGCTTCCTTTCCATCAAACTCTGGGTGGACTCAGTCTGGGTGTCTAGCTCTGCTATGATCGACTCAGGAGCAAGTGGAAATTTTATGGATATCTCCTTTGCTCTGAAACAGGGATACGTTCAGTGAAGAAGGCTACTCCAGTACAGATGGAGACTGTGGATGGCTCCCTGCTGACCTCTGGACCAGTGGATCAAGAAACAGAGCCTTTGAGGGTTCTTATGGGTAAAGATCATCAGGAGAAAATGTCTTTTATGCTTATCTCTTCTCCCCACTTTCCCATTATTCTAGGGCTACCATGGCTGCAGGCGCAGAATCCTACGATTAACTGGGAGACCAAGGAATTACACTTTCCTGAGAAACAGATGAGTCAAGGAGTTTCAGCTTGCTCTGTTCCTAAAGGAACCATGTCAGTCCCTGAACTACCAGCTGTATACCAGGACTATGTGGATTTATGTGACAAGAAGAACGCTGATCAGCTTCCTCCTCACCGTCCATATGATTGTCCAATTGAATTATTGCCTGGAGCCGAGATACCTTTTGGTAAGATCTACCCCCTAGCGGGGCCCGAGCTAAAAGCTTTGAAGGATTATATAGACGAAAATTTAGCCAAGGGCTTCATACGCCCCTCTTCATCTCCCGCAGGTGCACCCATCTTCTTTGTGAAGAAGAAAGATGGATCTCTGAGACCCTGCATAGACTATAGGGAACTCAATAAGGTTACTATTAGAAACCGTTATCCATTGCCTTTAATCCCTGAGTTGTTGGAGAGAGTGCGGCATGCCAAAATTTTCTCTAAACTGGATCTCCGTGGGGCCTATAACTTGGTCCGTATCAGACCTGGGGATGAATGGAAGACTGCTTTCAGGTCACGCTATGGACACTTTGAATATCTAGTTATGCCTTTTGGTCTGAGTACCGCCCCAGCCACTTTCCAACACTTCGTGAATGATATCTCCAGGGATCTCCTAGATACATTTGTGGTGATTTATCTGGATGATATTCTAATTTTTTCTAACTCCACAGAGGAACATCATGGACATGTGAGAATGGTCTTAGAACGCCTAAGACAAAACCATCTCTACATCAAACTTGAAAAGTGTGAATTCCATAGGACCGAAATTCAATTTCTGGGGTATGTACTATCTACGCAAGGGATTAGTATGGATGGAAGCAAGACCCAAGCCATCAAGGATTGGCCAATTCCTAGAAATGTGAAGGAGGTGCAGCGCTTCATCGGGTTTGCCAACTTCTATAGACGTTTCATTAAGAATATTTCTGAGGTAGTGTCACCTATCACCCAACTTACCCGGAAACAGTCTAGGTTCTCCTGGACCCCGCAAGCTCAGGAAGCATTTTCCTGTTTAAAGGATAAATTTACCACCGCACCTATCTTAGTACATCCCAACCCCGAGCTTGCCTTCATAATAGAGGTGGATGCTTCAGACTGTGCCGTTGGAGCTATACTCTCTCAGAGAACAGGTGAGAAGAATGTCTTGCATCCCTGTGCCTTCTTTTCCCAGCAGTTGTCTTCGGCTGAGAGGAACTACGATGTGGGCAATAGAGAATTGTTGGCCATTATTGCCGCCTTCAAGGAATGGAGACACCTTCTTCAGGGAGCTGCACAGCAAATAGTCGTCCTGACAGACCATCGTAACCTTGAATTTATCAGGTCGGCTAAGTGCCTGACTCCTCGCCAGGCTCGCTGGAATCTTTTCCTAAACCAATTTAATTTTGTCATTTCTTATAGACCAGGATCGCGCAATGGAAAGGCTGATGCACTCTCTAGGATTCATTCAGCAGAGACACGTCCACTTACTCCTCCTAAGACTATTCTTCCTGACTCTAGATTCCTGGGAGTGATTCATAATCAAGACCTACTTAAGGACATCAAGGAAGCATACCATGCGGATTCTTTGTTGGCTCAACCCCCAAGGGACGTAAGTCTTGTCTTTAAGAATGGTGTGTGGATTCAGGGACAACGTCTGTATATTCCTGAAACAGTCAGATTGAGAGTATTGCAACTCATCCACGATTCCAAGATAGCCGGGCATAGGGGAATTCTAAAGACACAAGAATTTCTTTCTCGTTTCTTTTGGTGGCCCACTTACAGGAAAGATGTCTTAAACTATGTCACTTCATGTGAAGTCTGTGCAAGATGCAAAACGCCTCGCTCCTCACCAACTGGTCTGTTGCAACCTCTTCCCACCCCGTCCCGCCCGTGGGGATCCATTTCTATGGACTTCATTGTGGAGTTACCAACCTCTCAAGGGAAGAACACCATTCTAGTGGTGGTTGACCGTCTAACAAAGGCAGCTCATTTTATCCCTTGTGTCGGCTTACCCACTGCAAAACAGACATCAGACTTGATGATTAAGAATGTGTTTCGCTTACATGGAGTACCGGATGAGGTCATTTCGGATCGAGGGGTGCAATTCACTTCAAGGTTTTGGCAAAATTTCTGTGCAGCATTGGACATTAAAGTAAACCTTTCTTCTGCTTTTCATCCCCAGACTAATGGACAGACCGAACGAACCAATCAAACCCTGGAGCAGTATCTCCGCTGCTTTATCTGCCACCTACAGGATGATTGGGTGGATCTACTTCCATTAGCTGAGTTCTCGTATAACAACTCTCAGAGTGCCTCCACTAAGCAGTCTCCTTTTTACTCTAATCTAGGTTATCATCCTAACATTCTTCCTCGATTTCCCATAGATACGCCCTTGCCGGCAGTGGCTGAAAGAATCACTTCTTTACAAAAGAATATGGATCTTCTAAAGGAAAATCTAGAATTGGCTCAGGAAAGGTACAAGAAAGCCGCAGATAAATTTTGTAAACCTGCACCAGCTTTCAAGGTAGGAGATTTGGTCTGGCTGTCAACCAGAAATCTTAAATTAAAGATTCCATCGTCTAAATTGGGACATAAGTACATTGGACCTTATAAGATCAGTAAGATTATAAGTGCTGTCGCTTGTCGTCTTCAACTGCCCAGAACTATGAGAATCCACCCTGTCTTTCATGTATCCCTACTAAAGGCTGCAACACCCAATACGTTTCCTGGACGTTCTTCTCCTTGCCCTGACCCAGTGCTGGTCGATGGTCAGGAAGAATTTATGGTGGAAAGGATTCTAGATTCCAGGTTGTACAGAAATCAGTTGCAATATTTGATTAAATGGCAGGGCTACCCAGTGGAGGACAACTCATGGGAACCAGTCAATAATGTAAATGCTCCTCGCCTGCTCTGCCAGTTTCATCAGAGGTACCCTGACAAGCCTGGTCTGAGGTCATCCGGAGGTTGTCCCTAAGGGGGGAGTAATGTAAGGTTCTTTGTCTCTGTTGACATGTTCCTTGAAACTCAGTTTTCTGTCGGCCATTTTGCTTTCTGTCTTTCTGCAGCTCTTGCCCTCCGTTAATATGGAGGTTCCAGTTTTCATGTTCCCGCCCTGATTCTTCCCTCTTGCTTCTTAAGCAGCCTCAGCTGAACAATCAGTGCTCCTGAATCAAGCCTCAGTCAGTCTGTGACCTGACTCCTGGAAACCTTGAACTTGTACTCCAGCTATTCCCTACTGAGGAACCTTTGAACACTTTTGGACTCTGGAAACCTGCTGTTTGGTGAATCCATGTTTGCAGAGGAATTACGGTACAGAGAAGAGATCCTGAACCTGCTTTGGAGATTTATTGTAGAGCTTGAAGTTACTCTGGCCTGCTGTGTCTCCTGTCGCTGTTCCTGCAAACTGTGTGAACTTTTCAGCATGCTTGTATGAAGTAATACAAGTCATTTCATATCAACCTGTGTCTCCTGTGTTTTCCTCGCACCCAAGCACAAGACGCTATAGGAACTGTACACTATACATGACACTTCGGCTGTGACTAGGCGTCTAGGATCAACGTAGGTAAGCTCCACGGCTACTTCTAGTGTGGCGGTTAGTTTAGGTTACTGCAATCCAATAGTTTCCAGCCTCTCTGGTGTATTGCTACTTTGGCTATTTTTTGCAGTTTCTCCTCAGCTATCGAAACATAACAAGCGCTCTTGTGTCGCTGCTGCTGTGGGAGTTCAGATTCCTGGTGCTGTTTCTATGCCGCTGTGGAGCTTGGCAGCAGAGCCTGAATCTGAGTATTTTGTCCCCTTTTCTTTGTCTGTCCTGTTTTTGTCTCGTCCCGTGTTTTACCATCTGCAGTGGTGAAGCTAGCGTCCTTGCCGGTCAGTGCACTAGCCAGAGTACATTGAGGAGACAATCAGGGATTAGGCACGTGACAGCAGCAGGGGAAGGACCCGCATAGGGTGTTAGGGGAGATTATAGACAGGCACAGGTTCGTGTCCAATCCCTTGCTCTCTACTTTAGGACCTTCCTTTACCCGCCTCCATCCCATAATATTCGTATGCTGTCGTCCGGCGGACTTACCCATGTCCGAGCATGACAACTTCATTGAACCACAAAACAGGCAGATAACACATAGAACAGTCCCAGCAAAATACCCAAGATGCTGCACATTAGAGTCCAACCTTCCACTGACTCGCCGGGATAAGAGCAGCTGTTACTTCAGAGCTTCAAGGGGCAACTACCCACCTGTGGCACCAGAGAGGGGTAACGACAAGCGTAGAAATCTGACATCTGGGAGGCACATACTTTCCTCTTATCACCATCTCTGGGGGGCACATACTTTCCTCTTATCATCATCTCTGGGGGGCACATACTTTCCTCTTATCATCATCTCTGGGGGGCACATACTTTCCTCTTATCATCATCTCTGGGGGGCACATACTTTCCTCTTATCACCATCTCTGGGGGCACATACTTTCCCCTTATCATCATCTCTGGGGCGCACATACTTTCCTCTTATTATCTCTGGGGGCACATACTTTCCTCTTATCATCATCTCTGGGGGGCACATACTTTCCCCTTATCATCATCTCTGGGGGGCACATACTTTCCCCTTATCATCATCTCTGGGGGCACATACTTTCCCCTTATCATCATCTCTGGGGGGCACATACTTTCCTCTTATCATCTCTGGGGGGCACATACTTTCCTCTTATCATCATCTCTGGGGGCACATACTTTCCTCTTATCATCATCTCTGGGGGGCACATACTTTCCTCTTATCATCATCTCTGGGGGGCACATACTTTCCTCTTATCATCATCTCTGGGGGGCACATACTTTCCCCTTATCATCATCTCTGGGGGGCACATACTTTCCCCTTATCATCATCTCTGGGGGGCACATACTTTCCTCTTATCATCATCTCTGGGGGGCACATACTTTCCCCTTATCATCATCTCTGGGGGCACATACTTTCCTCTTATCATCATCTCTGGGGGCACATACTTTCCCCTTATCATCATCTCTGGGGGGCACATACTTTCCTCTTATTATCATCTCTGGGGGGCACATACTTTCCCCTTATCATCATCTCTGGGGGGCACATACTTTCCCCTTATCATCATCTCTGGGGGGCACATACTTTCCTCTTATCATCTCTGGGGGGCACATACTTTCCCCTTATCATCATCTCTGGGGGGCACATACTTTCCTCTTATCATCATCTCTGGGGGGCACATACTTTCCTCTTATCATCATCTCTGGGGGGCACATACTTTCCTCTTATCATCATCTCTGGGGGGCACATACTTTCCCCTTATCATCATCTCTGGGGGGCACATACTTTCCTCTTATCATCATCTCTGGGGGGGCACATACTTTCCCCTTATCATCATCTCTGGGGGGCACATACTTTCCTCTTATCATCATCTCTGGGGGGCACATACTTTCCCTTATCATCATCTCTGGGGGGCACATACTTTCCTCTTTTTATCTCTGGGGGGCACATACTTTCCTCTTATCATCATCTCTGGGGGCACATACTTTCCCCTTATCATCATCTCTGGGGGCACATACTTTCCTCTTATTATCTCTGGGGGCACATACTTTCCTCTTATTATCTCTGGGGGGCGCATACTTTCCTCTTATCATCATCTCTGGGGGGCACATACTTTCCTCTTATCATCATCTCTGGGGGGCACATACTTTCCCCTTATCATCATCTCTGGGGGGCACATACTTTCCTCTTTTATCTCTGGGGGGCACATACTTTCCTCTTATCATCATCTCTGGGGGGCACATACTTTCCCCTTATCATCATCTCTGGGGGCACATACTTTCCTCTTATTATCTCTGGGGGGCACATACTTTCCTCTTATTATCTCTGGGGGGCGCATACTTTCCTCTTATCATCATCTCTGGGGGCACATACTTTCCCTTATCATCATCTCTGGGGGGCACATACTTTCCTCTTATTATCTCTGGGGGGCACATACTTTCCTCTTATTATCTCTGGGGGGCGCATACTTTCCCCTTATCATCATCTCTGGGGGGCACATACTTTCCCTTATCATCATCTCTGGGGGGCACATACTTTCCTCTTATTATCTCTGGGGGGCACATACTTTCCTCTTATTATCTCTGGGGGGCGCATACTTTCCTCTTATCATCATCTCTGGGGGGCACATACTTTCCTCTTATCATCATCTCTGGGGGCACATACTTTCCTCTTATCATCTCTGGGGGGCCACATACTTTCCTTTATTATCTCTGGGGGGCACATACTTTCCTCTTATCATCTCTGGGGGGCACATACTTTCCTCTTATCACCATCTCTGGGGGGCACATACTTTCCTCTTATCACTCTCTGGGGGGCACATACTTTCCTCTTATCACTCTCTGGGGGGCACATACTTTCCTCTATATCCCATCTATGGGGGCACATACTTTCCTCTTATCACATCTCTGGGGGGCCAACTTCCTTATTACTTTCACATACTCCCTTATCTATCTCTGGGGGGCCACATACTTTCCTCTTATCATCATCTCTGGGGGGCATCTTTACATATCTCCACTCTTCATCATCTCTGGGGCACATACTTCCTCTTTTATTCCATCATCTCCTGGGGGCACATACTTTCCTCTTATCATCATCTCTGGGGCAATCTTCTTAAAATGGGCACATACTTTCCTCTTATCACATCTTGGGGACAACTTCCCTTATATCATCGGGGGGCACATACTTTCCTCTTATATCATCTCTGGGGGGCACATACTTTCCTCTTATCATCATCTCTGGGGGGCACATACTTTCCTCTTATTATCATCTCTGGGGGGGCACATACTTTCCTCTTATACCATCTCTGGGGGGTGTGATGAACGGGCACACTGTCCACCACACGGTAGCCCGGGGGTCACGGCTTGTGATCCCACCGCTGCCACCACATGTGATGGAACGTGCACACACACGACGGCTGCGGCCGTCCGACCCAGTAAACTGCAGGGATTTATAACTATCCCACTTCCACTTAGGAACTTGCAGCTCTGTGGCGCCCCCCTTACCCTCAGGTCAGTCAGGGAACTGCACCTAGGATAATTGGTCGCCAGACGGGTCACTTGGATGTGTGCTGGCTATTGGGCACGCTGCAGTGAGGGAATTATGATTACTCCTGGCTGCAGCCAGGCAGTACCCTTATAAACCCCGCTGCGTCACTGCCAGCGTCACCCAATAGATTAACACTTTACACCCCTTTCCTTTAGCTGCCACCAGCTACGGGTTTGACTTAATACACAATTTATCAAGAGGGTCCGTAGCAACCCCAAAACAGTAGCGTGTGCTTCAGGCACGTGCAGATTCGTTTATAGAGCAGGAGAAACAAACTAATAAATTTATAGGTTTATTCCTTAAAAACAGACAATGCTTATATACTATAAAAAGATGTAACAAACTGAGACAATATCGTTATGTACAGATGCAGTTATAAAATAAAATGGGATTAAGAATGAAAGATAACTCACATGGTTGTTAGATCATATACAGGCAGCCAAGCTGGGGGAAGGAGCCACATGTCATAGTTCATTGGGAGATCTCTTACTCAGCACATCCCAACAGAAAAAGGACCCCTACTGAACTTCACTGTAAGACTT